>CAXAMN010003002.1:237258-250491 GCA_963970005.1 Durusdinium trenchii
CTCCCCTCCCCTCAATCCAGCTGATTCAGAGGTTCCCTCCATCGCACATGACGCCCGAAGTCCGCTGCAGGCGTGTACCCTTCCCTTGGCTCCTCCACGCACGGGAACGGAGAATGCCGTCCATGCGCCTGGTGCCTGGGCTCTCTGTCGAGCCGACCCCAAAGCGATGCCACGACAGCTCCGCCCAGCGGCCCCAGGACCCCAGGACCTTCCAAGAGGACCCCAGCACCTTCCAGGAGACCAGGACCTTCCTTCTGAGGTATTAAATGGCCTCTCAGCCTCTCGGAGGTGCTTGGGGAGTCCAAAAACATGGCACAAAAAGACCACCGGACTTGGAAGGTCCTATAAATGGCCGTGCCTCTTTTGGGGATGATTTATGGGGCCGTGGGGAAAAGCACCTCAGCGTGCAGCCCGGTTTGTGGACCATGTTTTGTGGGGTCGTTGGGGCTTAGCGAGCGCGGGTTTTGACCAAATAGCAGGATCGTTTGGGTTCACCTGGGTGCTTTGAAGGGCATGCTAGGCTCTAAAACATGTGTAGCGTTCTTCGGCCTACAAAAAGTGCCCTTGGAGGTGTTGAAAATCCCTTTGTGTTCTTGAGAGTCGATTCGCTTTTGCGGGAGCCAGGCCCCAGTCGGTTGATACCCTCTGACCGGATCCGCAGGGGTTGATGGGGGGTTGGGTTTGCCCCGATGAGTATCGTCGACCCATGTTTCGTCGACCGGTCCGGTGTTCGGCGGGATTTGTGGTGACCGGTGTGGAAAAGCCTCGGGGCTGGTCTCCAGAAGTGGAAGAGTGAGAGAAATGGAATGGTCAGACATGGATGAGGTGAATCCAAAATGGGTGTTCTTAATCACGTGTTTGTATGTTTTTGTCATTATTGGACTCGTCTAGAAAAGGAAACATATAGAATGCATATCAATATTGAATATAGTGGGTGTGGAAACCAAAAAGGTTTGCCCAGCCAAATTATCACTTTGGCTACTTACATGTTTGTGCCAACCTATAGGTTTGCTCAACCCATTTTATTGCTATTCCGACGGGCCCATTTTAGATGAGATTATGAATTGACGAGAATGGATTTGTTAAGCACATGTTTACGATGTTATGACTTGAAGCACCTTTGCCCATTTGATGTTCACCAATTTTGGATCACATGAGTGTGGTCGACCTCTATTCTCGGTAGCAACGGGGATGGCAAATGTATGGAACTATGGAACAGAGTCACCCAAAATGGCTACACTCTTGGAGACGGTGATGGCAGACATCTCCTGGGAACCCCTGGGCGGTGGCGACGTCTTACCAAGTCTTGGCGGTGGCCTGGAGCGAGCCGCGGGGGCGACGAATGGCACCGACGCGGCAGGTTCTGGAAGGAAGGTGGCTGCAAGAATGGGAAGGATTGCAGGCACTGCCATCTGTGCCCCGAGGGTGAAATCCGGCGCAAGAAGAAGATGAAGCATGAAGCTTGGCTGATCCAGAATTTAGACTCTTGATTCATAAATCCATCACCCGCCCAATTGGATCGTTTCCACCTCTTCGTAATATGCAGGGTGTTAGGATATCAAGAGCCTACATTGGTCTAGTGCTTGCTGACTTGTTCGGGGCAACGCAAGAGCGAAGAGTTTTAACGAAGGGAGCGGACCAGTTCGAAGCGAGGAACCCCGAACCCCTCGATCTAGTGCAAGGGTGGGCGGACATGATCTAGAAAAGGTAGAAAAGTGATTCTGATTCCCGGTTCTATGTATATAAACTTGGTTATAATATATGTAAATTTGTGCATGTCTAGTACATGTCCCCGGTGTTTGAGCTTAGACGGATCTCTCGGCGTCTTGTTGTGTGTGCTCTCCACACGTGGCAAACGTGTACCGTTCACGAGCTTTTCACCAAGCGTTTGCGGAGTTTGCGGAGGACGCAGCCATCCAGAGCTTTTCACCAAACAGCTATCCAGGGTTAGATTCGGTGAGCTACTCCGATATTTTGGTGCTTTAAGTTCCGGCCCTGAGGAAGAGATGAGAATGCTCAAGCGCCAAACCAATGCCAGCAGCAGCTTGACTGAAATTCGGCTGTGCGAAGCCAAGCTGCACACTCATCCCTTCCTTCGTGTGGCCTTGCCTCATGTCCCGTAGTGGTTGGCTCCGGCACAGGTGACGAAGGTTGTTGTGCCACCGGAGTATCTTCCATGGACTGCATGTGTGTTTTTCCGTGAGCTGGTGTTTTGAAGGAGCTCTTCATATGATCGCCCGATGTCAATCTAGTAGTTGCATGGAAGGCTCATTCGTGTGCACACAAGGTTGCATATTCGCACATGGTCGCACTGTGCAGTTTTGCATCACATTTGCTGAAGACTGACACCATTAACCTGTTAAACAAGTTGAGAATTCGTATTCTATGTTTGTTCTGTAGTGGTCGCTCCTTTTGTGCCCACTCCGAGTTGAGATGACCACACCCACGCGCACTCACATGCACAGGCGCATTGGATCAGCAGTTCCTGCAGATGCAGCTGCTTCATCAATGGCCCGGGGCCCTTGACTGAGCCGTTTGGCGCCTCGCGACGGGCGGGTCGCGGGAGACGCGATCGGCCTGAGCCATGTTTCCCCGCTCAAACGAGGCTGAAGAGCCCAACTATGGATGTCCAGTGAACGTGTCTCACCTGTTAAGGGTTACAGATCTGGAGAATTCTGAGGGTTTGGAGAGTGTCCTCGTATAACTTAATTGAGCAGATTTTTGTTGCACCAGTGGGTGGCCCAGGTATTGGATATGATTTGACAGCGAGAACATGAGCTCCACACATTGTGATCCGGAGACACATTGTGCACGACACATGGCGCAGGCAGGCTCACATGTATGCGGCCAACATGATTCAATCATCCTTGGCGACTGGGTTGCAAGCCGTCGGAAGCGGTTGGCCGCTGGGAACTGAGAGCAAATTCTGGAAACACTCTGGCAAGATAGACATCATAGATGCGAATTTTTGGGCAGCTTGAACATAGGTCCGTAAATGGCTCAGCAGTATATAAATGGCTCCTCTCTACCCCACTTCGGTTGCAAGTGGTTGGTGAGGTCATTTGTAACCATTGGTGAAGGGTCCTTCATTTGGGCCGCTTGGTTCTCGGTGACAGGGACATCCACCGCGTGTTCGAGCCACTAAGAATCGAGCTGACTGCGGCTCCAACGAGCCCCCCCCAACGCAGGTACCTAGTGGTTGCCCTGTCTGGAGACCTGTTTACGTAGTGTGGAGATAGCCATTCGTGACCCTTTGAAAGCAGCTAGAGACTCATCGGATCTGAAGAAGCACGGAGTTTTGGGGTCCCAAGACGCAGCGAGGATCACGTCGGCAAGATGGAGAGAGGGGAGGATCACGTCCCGAAGGATTCATGGTGATAAGAGATGGGGAGTATGGCGTGATCCGTCTTAGACAATCCAAGAACTGGAAACCGGAACACCGCCTGAAGTTCCACCAGCACCACGGACTTCAGGTGCTTTACAAGTGATATACACTCTGACGAACACATCACATGGAAGTGGATGGCATGGTCCCGAAAGGAAGACTACTTTCCTCTAGAAACAGGTGGCAACCACCACTTCCATGTGAAGTGTTTGTCCCAGTGTATAAATATACATACACTACACACCCCCTGACTGTATCACATCCCTTGACTCACAGAAAAGCCAGACACGACCGGGTTCCGGTGGAACCGACCGGCTCCCGACCGGCGAACGTGACCGGAGTCCCATTCCACCAAGCTAAAGAAGCCTGTTTGTGACCAAAACCACCAAGGGATCAAAAGGAGGTGGATATATAATGTATGATGGCAGTTGTTTCAAGTAGCCTTCATAATACCCTGATCATTGGGTGTTCGCGGGAGGCTTAAGTCTTTTTTAGGTGTGCTTTTCTTTCTCCAGCATGGGTGAGTCATGGTTTCTCCGCGTCACTTCCGAGGCATCTCTCTCACTTGATCCCAATTAGCCACGGCGGGGCACGGGCGCCCGTTTCGAAGCGCCACGGAAGGAGGGGCGAGAGCAGGCTTTGAGCACGGAAGGAGCGTCCCGGAGAAGCAAGGAGCGTTTCAATGATGGTTCGGTTAGCAAAGGGCTCGCAAGTCTCCACAAGTTCAACGAGAACCAGGAGTCACGTTCGTCGGGGTGGTGTGGCTCGTCCTATCCAGTGAATGGATGTTTTTCTGGGCACCCCTATCCCCCAAGTTCGGCACTCCGTCTTGTGACTCCTGGAAGAAAAGCTCCAACATGATGTTGTTGAGATGTGGTGAGTACGTCAATGCCACCGTGACTTCCAAGTACAGCTCACGGGAGCCCAGCTCAATCACGGGCTTGCAAACAGTCCGAATACCAAGAGTGCATGAACCCCTGGAACGATCCAGCACGGAAAAGTGGGTTCCATCCATGTTCCATCCATGCTGCGACTATGTGCGACTCGCAGGAATGAGGGAAGGTTTTGCCTTCAAAAGAGATAGCTTCAGTCAGTTTCGACAGTTGGTCATGTTGCACAGTCCCAGTGGCAGTTTTCAAGATGTCCAGATGTCAACCCTCGTCAAAGGCGAGCGGTGGCATATCTTTTTACCGTCCGGGCCCATCCCCAAGCAAAGGGGGTGAGCACTTTTGCAGAGCCCTGTCGGGGAGTGAAAGTTAATCGAAGAGACAAAGGACCAGTGGAAGCGAATGAGTTGGTTGGACCGGACTCCATCCAGAGCGACTCATGGTTTGCATGATTTGCTGCTGATATGGCGACACAGGATGACCCCTGATGGGGATCTCTTCACTCATGCTGAATGCGAACTCAGCCGGCGGAGTTCAGCCGTAGTTAGATCTTGAACCGCGCGAGCCAGCGGGCAGGTCTCACAGGTGTCTGGGAAAGAACCAGTTCCTGCTTTTCCCTTGTGCAGCGCAAGACCCGAACTCATCAAAAGTCCTGGTGAAAGAAAAAGGATTGCGGCATGTTGCAGCCATTCACTGAATACACTCCTACAAAAATACGATGGCCTGGGTTGTGACTGTCACTCACATGTCTACCGGTTCTACCTAACCTTTTGATCATCCCTCCCACGAGGGCTTCACCGCTCCAAGATACCTCTGCTGTAGCGTCCTTGCTCCTAGTAGCTTCCCGTAGTAATGCCAGGAGCTACGTTCGCAGCGTCCATTCGAAGGTACTTAGAGCCATTTGGAGCCCTAGGGTTCAGGTTGACGCTTCATGCTTCAGCACGGTGACCACCGAATCATGACGTCGCCGATTCACCGCATGTCCGAACGCCGGAATGGGTACGAGGTCGGTCTCCAAAACCTGACCCACCTGGAACCCCAAACAACCAGAAACAAATGGTTGTTCCAATATGGCAATTGAAATCCTTTAGTTGTCTGGGTTCCAGGTGCAACTGAAAACAGGTCCCAGACACGACTAATGGGGCCATAGATGCCTACATTGGAGTGGTGCCAGGGGGGTCTTTCTGGGGCGGCAGTCCTATGACAGACAGTCCCAGACAGGTCGTGTCTGGGGGTTTTCTGAGAGAGTCCATTTCGAGCCAACCGGCTCGCCGTCCCGCTCGCCGCGTCCACGCCCAGTCTCCGGCCCCTCTAAAACACTGCAAGACCGCGCCACGGTCAGTCGCAGGCAGCGCCTTGGCAGCTGCGACTGCGGCACTGGGCGCTGCGACCTTGGCGGCGAAGGCGCCATGGTCCACGTGAAAAGACGCGAAAAGAGATGCGGAGAGGTTTGTAGTGTAGACTCTTGATTAACAACCCCACAGAAGAACAGGATAGAATGCCAGTGAGTTTGTTCCTCAATTCCCCTGAAGACTAGAATTTGAAGTTTAGCGCCCAAAAAATCCACATCACATCTCGAGTAGGCAGGTACGGGGTTTACTTGGATGTTTACAGATCCAGCTGCCTTGAATCTATGACATGCCTTTTGGCTGGGAACTGATGTACGACTTGGTTTGGGTTGACCGGTTCATCCTTGGAAATTCTTCGAAAATCCTTCGAGGACGTAGCTCTTCAGGGAACCATCCATAGTTGACATCAGCCAAATCAGATCCAATCACGACATCTAAGGTTCACCTTCACCAATCATCACCAATCAAGGTATAAATTATATAATACATTATATGTATACATACACTAATCAACCATGGAAGTGGACCACCCCTGTTTCGCTGTTAACGTGTGTAGGAGGAAGATGCGTCTTTCCGGGGGACCATTTTCCACTTCCATGATGATTTCAGGGAGTGCACATGTCCGTCATGTTCTTGTCGCGTTTCACCATCATGGGTGGTGGACATTCTGGCTGCCACGGAGATGGAAAAGAGGTCTTGAGAACTTCTTTCCATTTTCCTTGTGATTGACGAGGCGTGCACCATGGTGCACTCACTGAAGATTCACATGGTAGGATCCATTTGACCGGCCGCAAGAATCGTGAGGGTCACTTCTCATACTCCCTCCAACCACCCATCGCCATTGAAAGACCACTTTCCTTTATAAAATATATAGACTGCTTTTTTACTTCCATGTTTTTGTTTGGGGGAAGGTCAATCACACGCGGGACTGGAGGACTCTCTCTCTCTCTCTACATTCATGTCTACATTCATCCACCACCCATTCCCGCAGGCGCGATTTTCGCGAAAAACACGCGTACGAGCGCGAGTGGCGGTCGGCGCCGCTGGATGCAAGCACCTTGGCTGGGCAAGGAAGCATGTATACGGGTAGATGGAACATAGACAATTGAAGTTGTAATGGATCGGGTTTGGCAAAGCATGCTCTTGATGGGCAGGAGCCAGTAAGACCGTAAGTTGGCAATTATCTGCCGGCAGTTGTGTTGTGACCAAACATGCTGAGTGTTTTAAGTTGTATAGTGACTATAGCAACTCGTCCATTCTGAAGCTCACTTCCCACACACCTGGCCCTTCACCCCACCCCGTGACCCATGCAGCATGGCATCGCCTGCCTCGTGCCGCCCCCCCTGCCGCCCGACGCGCCCTGCCCTGCCCAAGGCGCATCTTGGTCATGGGGGGCACCCGCTTCATCGGCTGCTATTTGGTCGCCAAGCTTCGGGCACTGGGCCACCAAGTGGCCCCTCAGGCTGAAGACCCAAGTGGCACCAGGGGACGTAGCTCGGAGAGCCCGCTGGCAGGGATAGATTGATTGGATGGATGGATCGATGAGTTAGATCGACAAGAGTTTATTGGATGTGTTGCATCTAACATGGCGATGGTTGAACACATGCTGCATATTAAGTTTATTGCATATTAATAGATATTTTTGAGGCACATTTCCATGCATGAGACTTTGGACGTCCATATTGCCATATTGTATTTCCATTTTCCTTGCCGAAGGATCCCCCGAGGATGGGATCATGACCACTGCTCCAGGGCCTCTTCTGGGGGCAAAAAGCCCTGAAAGACAAGGCCGTGAGTGGGATACATCGCCCAAGATGCCGGGGGAATGGTCCGGAATCGGTGGCTGCTATTAGGTCCCATTACAAGTCAAAGACCTCACTTTACTGGAGATGGTTATACAAAACCCAATATGTAAGGAGGTAAAAGACCTGGTATTCCTGGGTCTTTGGACTTGTAGGGTTCTGTTGAGGGCCAATGTTTGTTTTTGACTTGGGGTATTTCCAGCCAGTGGTGGGTCGTCGTTGTCAACGTTTCATGAGCCTCACCAAGCCTGCCACTCGCGAGATGGTGCGATGGAGCTTGCCGCGAGTCGAGGTCGTGTGCAACCGTGGCAAGACCAATGGCGGACTTCCTGAAGCTTAGCGTGTCGTATCCGTGTCATATCGACAATGGCTTGGCGAGACTGGCATTCCCCTCTACTAATCCAATAGGCTGACTTGTGCTTAGTAGGAAATGAGGGAAGGGATCCAAAGGCTTTCAAAGGAGTCTATTGTGAGCTCATGTCATTCCCTGATTCACTACAAAGCACCACCAGTCAGTAGGTGGTGAGGGCAGTGTATCGAGGGAAACGGAAAGTTGTGGCTTGGCTACCAAGGCGTCTATAGGCGGTACACTCCCCTTGGCGTGGTTGCCCTGCATGACAAGATACCTCGAATGACTTTTTAACATTTGCCGCAGCATGCTTCTGTTTGATTCATCACATGGTTGTGTCATGCTACTAGCTATGACGATGATTGAAGTGCGACATCGCAGACTGCCATTGATTGCCGGCGATGTGCTTCTCTTTTGAAAAAGCCGTATGCCGTATGTGGTCTAAGTCACGTGGACGGTGCAAAATACCACGACCCTCCCGACGAATCCCGATGGCTGTGGGTCATAGTAGCAGGGACCCTTGCCTTCCTGAAGTGGGTTTTCAGGGCCCATGGTCAGTCTTCAGGGCCAATGAATGTTGGAATCTGTAGAACATATCGAAGAAGCACGGGACGTTGTACATATCAATCGAACTGTTACATTGAACTACTGCACTGTAATGTTAACTAGTAATGCTGTCCCTAGACGGGCAACGAGTACCTCCTCAGCTTCGGTACGGCTGGACCCTCCTGACACCCATCTCGGTCCAAGCGAAACAATTTTGACGACTGGAGCCCCCCCAAAAGGGGTCTATATAGCAGGACCCTCCAAGGGGTGTCTATTTATAGCCCCTTCTATAGCTGTTAAGGGGTGTCCATAAACCACTCCTTTGTGACCTCCTGGTATATGTCACTTCCACAAAGGTCCCAACGCATAGTCCCGACGTCACTCAGGAGCGCCTTCCAGGCATTAGCGACGCGGAGTACCAGCAGATGTTGGAGGCAGCTCGGCCGAGCGAAGACGCCGAAGATACCGGTGGAGCGATGTTCCGGTCAGGGCGGTGAGACGGTCAGGGCATCCTCGCCGTGGGGGGTGGACCCGTGCGACGTTTGGGATGAAGATCCTGTTCCGGTGTGTCCCAGTCAATGTGCCTGCAATCAACCTCACCATCATCGTTACAGGCCATAGGGAGATGACGCTCTGGCGGTCGAGAACAGAGTGCAACAGGTCCCTTCGTTTTTGCAGGTTTTGGGGTAAGTGGTCAGTCCATACTCAAAGCTCAAAGACATCATTTTACTGGACAGTTGGTAATATAGCACTCAAAGAGGTTTGCAGGATCAGGTTTTACCGGACTTCATAGGGATACAGTCATATACCGTACCCAAGGGCTCCAGTCGTACCTCCTTAGGTTCGGGATGGCTGGAGCCTGGCACCCACCCCAGTCCCACCTTCTTAGAAGATCTTAGAAGGTATTTAGGAGCCCTATAGGAGATCTATAATGATCTGTATGGTGGGTCAAAACCCACTAATCCCTGGTAGGTTGACCTCCCTCCTAGTCCAGTCCTGGAGCCTTCGTCCGCTCCAGGGGGTCACCGTGCTCCGCGCGGATCGGAAGCAGCCGGAGGAGTTGAAGCGTGCCATCTCGGCAGTGGCTGGGTATAAAACGAAGAGCCCAAAGAGATGGGACGTGTTTTCCTTTTTTTTTGTGTGTGTGTGCGCTTTTTTGCTGTGTCTTGTTTTTGCGTTTGCTGGCGTTTTATTTTGTAATGTTTTCTCACATGAATGTGAACACCTGGATTCCCAACACAAGCTGCCAGTTTGGGGTGGTGCATGTTTTTTTTTTCCCTGGGGAGGTAGTTAAAGATTGTTTGTTGGGTTAACTGATTCCAGGGTTTTAACCTGCATTGACGGGTCACAGAGATTGATGGAATGACCCAGACATGGGATGTGGGACTGGCATGATTATAGTGGTGTTCAGAGTAGATGGAACAAACCCCAAGATGTTATATAGGTGTCCATCTAAACCACCAAACTTGGGGATTGTGCCATCTACTTCAAAACCACTGTAAGTTGATTTTTGATTGTCATCCCTCCAATCTTTGGGATTCTTCATGCTGCAGGTTTGGACACCCCACCAGAGGATCCCTGAAGGGATCCCTGAGGTTTGGACACCCGAGATTTTGTTTCAGAGACCTCAGGTTGTTACAGATTCTGGAATATCCGGATGAACACTGATACATCACTGATACATATATTATTACCATTGGCATTTTCAAAGGGGGAATCATCATGGAAGTGGTCTTCACCTCCTGTTAAATGGTTTTGGGAGTGTATTGTTTTGTATCTTGGGTCCTTGAGGTTCCATTTTCATTGCTGCAGGGCCGTCCAACCGTTGTCACGCCGAGTGAGTCAGCCCCCCCGCCAGTCCCATCGGTGACCGTCGCCGATTCCACGACCGGTCGACGTGGGTGATGTTCTCCCACCACACCTGGAAGGCCGGTAAGTTCGACGTGGTCTTCGACAACAACGCGCGGATCGCCTGGTTCGGTCTTCGAGTCGGCCCAGATGGGAACCATGCAAAAGAAGATGCTATATAGTGACTGTGGATGACTGTGGACATTGGTGAACTTCTGGAAAAATGTGCAAGATCGTGCAAGTCTAGGTGGTTGTTCATTGTGCATGCTGAGGCTGTCAAGGGGTGTGGTCTAGGATTGTATTGAAGTGATTTGACTTGGACCCACCAGAATATTGTTATATATATATAATTAAGTTTGCCTTTGGTTTTGCCAAGGGCCTTGGCACTTTGCCTTCGTGCTCTCACTCCATACAGTCTCAGTCTGATCCCTGAACCCTCCTTGAGCCTTGGCGACCCTAGAAGTTTGTTGAGCTTTGTGGTCCTTATACTTGGTACACTTGATGAGCTTGAAGAACTCTTTTGGGATCCATGCTGTACAGCTAGGCTAGGCTCTCCCAAAGACCTCGGCACGTTCGCCCACTGCTGCTTTCGAGGTCCGAAAGCTCGAAGAGATTCAACCGGTCGTCCGGGGCGTCAAGGCGGGAGGTTAGCGTTTGAAGCGGTGAGAGGGAGCGGTGGTGCAGGGGGTTCCATGGGTTTGGGGATGGTTTGGGGAGGTTGGAGGGTACAGGCTCAGGTGCCCAATCTGGTAGAGGCCTACCATGAGCATTGGACGGCAGCGGGGGTTGGTCCCCAAAGATTACCGCTTTTCGCGGAGATCATGGCTTTTCGGCTTCCAAGAAAGCTGGGATGTGGAGCCTCTCCGCGAAAGCCCAAAGCCACCCGCCTCCAAGAGCCCTCTCCATTGGTGCCTTGCTGACTTGCACGTTGGCCGCAGCCGGAAACCGACACCTCTCGCTTCTACATGCCGATGCACCGAAGAAAAGGTGGAACATCGAGATAAATGTATGCCGCCACCAGATGTTTGAGCCAATGAAAGGTCCAGGAAACAGCCACTTGATGGATGGCCACCATTGGGGCAGGCGCCTATTCAGCGGTTTGTTCCCCTGCAAGAGGTGGCTGCTTCATTCTCTCCATTCTTGGCATGAACTCTTGAACCGTCGAATTATGTGTTTGGCGGTATCGACCAGTCACATTCGTTCATGAAGGTGTCAGGGTCAAGACAGCTGGGTACTGTCGTGTACCGTGGCTTTTGAGTCCCGAGAAGTTGGCTGCAGGCAGGTGTGAAGGCCATGGCCGTGTTTGCCATGGCTATGATGTTATAGGCATGATGCAACATGACTCCAGAAGTTCTTAGTGGCCAAGTTGAGGCATTGGGTTTCAACTACTCTCTCAACTACTCTCAACTTGAAGAAGCTGGCGGGAATGGGACCCAGCCAGATCAGATCGCTTGGCTTCGCTTGCTGCTGCTTACTTCGTCCTCCGCCTCGAGGCCAAGGGCGGCTGCCAGCAGTTCATCATGATGAGCAGCGCCGGGGTCTACGGCCCCACCGCCCCTTGGAGCGAGCGCGGAAGCCGTGGACGTCGCCGTGGTGTCCGCGGTCGTGTCCGGCACAGAACTGTGAGCGGTTGGCGAAGTGGTTAGACCGTGTTGGGTCTCACAGCACACAACCAGAACTAGACCAGTTGACCTATTAAAAAAACAATATTATATATATATATACCTGGATCCTCCAAGGCGTGTCCAATGGACTACCCCACACTACCTATATCCATTGGGCACCCCTTGGAGGGTCCTGGATATATAATATATATGTATATATACATATGTTCACATGATCGAACATGATCGAACAGTGGAACGAGCATTCATTCCCAACATTTCCCAAGTGGCCTTTCTCAGAGGAGTCCAGGCCGCGGACGCCGCCCGCGCAGGCGTCCCTCGCGTCCGCTCCGAGGACGTGTTGCCGCTGAGCGAGGCCACCCCCGGCGACCCCAAGTCCCGCCACAAGGCGCGCACGAACTCGGCGCCCGTTTCGCCTCGGTGTTCGAAGTTCTTGGGGTGGGGGGAAGTGGGTTTCGGCCACGGTGGTAAGCGGGTTTCGACGTGGGTATGCGGGTTTGGGGAGGTGTTGTTGGAAGTGGCAGGGTGATGTTTTGCCAGATGCTCACCTGAAACAGGCGGACGCGTTTGACTCACGGCCATCTTTCAGCCCACAATCTAGCACCTGAACGAATTGACACCCATGAACTTTGGTGAGGACGGTTTTATGAGGTTTATGCATGTTTATGCTGTGTTTCGGGGGGCGCATGGTCGTCACGAACTGAGGCCACATGGTCCCAGCCTTGCCGTGCACATTTTCCTTTGCAAGTCGGTTGTCCTCTTACGCAGGGTCACTCTCATAAGACAAAGCCTGACGTGCACTTGGTGGGGGAGAAACATCCCCCCAACAAAGAAATTGCACAAATTCCTTCCCCAAGACAGTGTTCCCTCCTGTTTAGTTTTCCTCCTGTTTAGTGGAATTCAGGTGGTTGGCCTCCTCGTTTGCATGCTTCGGGTCGTTTTCGGACGACCGGGACTCCAGTGATTGGGACGGTTTTTTGCAGCTTCGGCACCACACCATTCTCGGGTTCCTCGGCACCACGCCAGGACAAGTTGGCATGCGAGAAGTTCCTCCAATCGGAAGGCTTGAACTGGACCTCGATTCGCCCTGCCCGGGCACCCAGGGCACCCACGAGGGGGCCACTGGGAGCAAAGACTGAAACATACTGAGACCTCTAGTAAGTATAGATCACCTAATAGGTATGGATCCCAAAGCAGACCTTAGCAAGTGGTGTTTGGACCTTTGACCGGGGTGGTCTTTTTGGACACCGTCACCTATTGGCACCTGGCCTCTCGCCGGTACAGCTGGTACGTCTCCTGGGCGCACTGCCAGTGCTACCTCAAGCATTCTTCAGCAACCCCCAGGAAGGCTGAAGAATGCTCAGCGGATTGTTGTTGTTGTTGTTGACTGTTATATGTTGTTGTTGTTGTTGTTGTTGTTGTTGTTGTTGTTGTTGTTGTTG
>CAXAMN010003002.1:250501-318750 GCA_963970005.1 Durusdinium trenchii
TGTTGTTGTTGTTGTTGTTGTTGTTGTTGTTGTTGTTGTTGTTGTTGACTGTTATATGTTGTTGCTGTTTCTTCTTGCGTAGCACAAGCACAAGCAAGCTTAGAATTCTATAGCTCGGCTGAAGTGGTTAATGACTCTATATTTCGATATGTATTGATCATAAAGGAGGTTTGAGGTTGTTTGTGCACTTTTCATTCTAACGACTCTTAGGCAATTCCCAGTGTGTAACCTCCGCAGCCTTTTCACTTGCTGCATCTAAAGCCTCTCAGATCTCTCAGCCACCTTGGACGATTCTTCCAGCCCTCTCGATGGCTGCCTCTGCAACTGTTGCCAATGGTCTTTTCAAAGCCGCCAACGCATGGCAAGTGCCTTGGATTCGCAGGTTTCCTGTTCGTTTTTTTATGTTTTTTTTCTTTGGTGGATGGGAAGAACACAGAAGAATCTGATAGGGTTGCCACTTTGCCCATGAGCCCAGACAAACCCACAAGGCTTTGGGGAGGGAAGAACGTGGGCACTGTATAATAGATAGATCATTGTTTGAGGGTGATCTTTCTGTCAGGTGTCGATGGACTTGGCATGGCCACGCACGGAGGGTGCGCCTGACGAACTGGTGCACAACTCATTGCCAAATGTGGACCATGTTGACATGTTTATCAGCCACTCTTGGGATTGCCCTTCATGGATGAAATGCCTGGCGTTGTGTCAGTTTCTGAATTTTGACATGGCAGCCAATTCAGCATTCTTGGTTTGGCTGTCCACTGCTTTGATTTTGCTCATTCATGCTGGTGGTGTGGCCGAATTGGCAGCTTCAATGGCGGGAACCAACTTTTTGACGTATGCTTTGGTGTACTTCCCCATGGCCGTCTTTTGCGTGGTGTATTTCTTTGGTCACAAGCTTTGTCGGAAGACATTCTGGTTTGATCGCATATGTGTGAATCAGGCAGACTTGGATTTAAAGGCTAAAGCGCTTGACGCTTTGCCGTACTTTGTGGCGAACTCAAATGAGATGCTTATTTTGCTTGACGAACATTATTTGGAACCTCGCCTCGCTGCCTTTAAGTTTTTGTGTGTTTGTTTGTTCCCCACCTGCCAGGTGAGGGTTGCTAGAATTTATCAGTACTGTCCCTCTCTGAGATGCCTCCTCATCCTCCGCCTCCTTCTTCGCCTCCTGATCCTGGTCAACCGCAAGGGCTAGATCACAGTGGGCACCGCCAGACCTCAACCGCCAGATAGAATGTCAGAATACATTCCAGATAGAATGCCAGCATAAACACTACCAAATAGAATGCCAAAATGCTTGCCAGACACCGCCAGACACCAGATAGAATGACAGAATTTTTGCTAGGTAGAATTGAGAATATATGCCAAATACATGCAAAACGGAATGTGTGCCAGATAGAAGTATTATGACCCATAGAATGCCAGATAGACTGCCAACATATATGCAGGATAGACACATTCTTCGATAGAAGGACCAATGGCGGAACACATGTCACAGCACATGTCAGACTTCTTGGCAGGAAAACTGCTAGAACACATGCCAACAAGGATGCCCAGAACATTTCCCAGCCTTTATGATAGACGATGTGATAGACGCGCCAGCGCCAGCAAGCCAGACTTGATGCCAGAACAAGCACCAAAACATTTGCATGTCCGCACTCGTCAGGCTTAACCCGTCAACGCCATGTGCCCCGCATTCTTCCAAGTCGCTTCAGGGTGGGGATAGCTCCAATTGGTTTCATGTCTTTCTCCTCGGACTGTCAATTCGTGACGTGGAAGATAAAGCAAAACCGAACATCTGAACATGGGTTGATCCTGGACGTCTGGATTGCATGCCAGGAGCGCTTGTGGTGCAACTACGAAATTGCCATTTTTTCCCGACGTTCACCAGGGCCAAAGTCTATGCACTTCATGCCTTTGTGGTTGCCCATTTGGATATTGTCAACTGTTGCAGTTGATTTTCTGGGCGTTTTGGCACTTACAGTGTGTATGCCAACAGGCTCTGCAGCTGTAGATCCTCCAAAATCTGAGACGGATTCTCGAATGGGGTTCTTCCTGCTAACCCTTGAAGCTTGGACTGCGCCAGGCATTCTATATGCCTTTTCCGTGATTTGCAGCTTTGTAGTTCACTATCGGCGACTGCAATTTCACAACACTTTGTTGGATCGTATGGCTAGCTTCGACTTTCACAACGCCAAGTGCAAGTTGGAAAGTGACAGGCAGGGCAGCGTGCGAAATGTCATGGCCACAGGACACTTCGGAAGGTAAGTTAGAACTGACTAACAAGATTATCAAGATTGCGTTTGAAGATATTTGACTTGTGTTCCTGACTTTGTTTGGTTCCTCCAATTGGACTCTTGACAAACTCCAAATTCATCCAAATTCATGCTTTATAGACAGGAGGCATGAGACATAGGCATCAGTTCGATAATTACAGTTTCCGGTTAGTTTGAGGACCGCCATTTTGGTTCTTATTTGACGTAGATGTCTCTTAACAAAAGACCGAGCGATCGATGGTTAGCCCTTCAACCTCAGGGCTTTGATCGAGTCACAAATTGTTGAACTCTTCGATGAAGCATTTGAGCCGCCGGTGCGGATGGCCATCGATGTTGTGGACGACGAGGGCCCGACGGAGGCAGACATACCACTCATCTCGCAGGAGCCGGTTTTGACGAGGTGTGTTGACACAGGGCGTTTTGAGGGGTTCCGGTCGACACCGTCGACACAGTCGACACACGAAAGAACATTATACTCTCTGACGAACACATCGGATGGAAGTTTTTTCTTGGCCTTTTGGAACACCATGTTCTTTTGCAAACAGGGGTTTTGCACTTCGATGTTGGTGAGTCGGAGTGCAGATAAAGAGGGGGAAAGGCAGAGATTTGATGATCCCTGTGCGGGTTTGGAAACATGGCATGCCGCGTTTGGCAGGAAGTCATGCGTGCCATTCGACCGATTACGAGCTATCCCAGTGAAGAGGAGGTTTTGCAACAATTCAACGCATATGTGCGAGGTCCAATGCGCGAAAAACTTCTTAATGCGATTGGAAGTGAGGTTGATATCCCCTGGAAGCTTTGTGTGGTTTCATTCCTGCCTTTGACTTTTGATGCGCTGGCAGTTACCCTGGGATGCGAGGGACAGCCTTGCTCCCTGTCTGCCAAGCATGAGGGGTATGCTTCAAGCGTGCCATATGTCATCAGCAACTTCTTGGGGTTTGCCATCGAGTGCTTTCTTGGATATCCCAGCATTCATCCCATTATGTTGCGCGCGCTTCAAGCTGTGAAATCCAACGTGGAGCACCTACCTCTACGTGTGGTTTTGGGAGCGCTCAGTGCAATGGCAGTATACGTTTATGTGTTCAGCAGTGCGGCTGCTGTCATTGGCTTTCTGATGGTGAGTATCACAAGATTCTCACCAGTGTGGCTGGCTGCTGGAATTTTAAGTTTCACGTTTCTAACGATCCAAACGTGCATGTTGTTTCTCAAGTGGAAACTTCTTCCACCCAGTTGCAGAAGGCTGAGCTAGATTCAGCAGGAGCAGTGAAAACCGGCGATCATACAGAGATTGTGCGCACCAATGTGCACCATTGTCGGACTGTGACTCAGGGGCAGGATGACATGCAGTTCCGACTCCCATTTGGCAAATTGTTTCCTTTTGCGTCCGCATGTCTAGCACCGATGAATTGACCATGTGATGCTCCCATGAGTTTCAACCCATGTTCCGATTCACAACATACCTTTTGCATCCTTTTGCGAACCGAAACGATGTCACCCCGGGAACACAATTCTGATCGCCAAATTACAGATCTGGGCACTGGTTTCAGCTCTCCCTTTCTCTCCACCGGGCGTTTGGGGTGGTTAATGGATATACCCCGAATCACCTCTAAGGAGCTATAATAGGAGCCAACTTTGGCCCGTGTCGGGCCCCTCCTGGCAGGTGTACATCTATGGGCCACTCAACTACAATCCTGTGGAGCGCTACTTCTTTGACCGCGTGACGCGGGGGCGACCCGTGTGCGTGCCCTATGGTGGGAAGTACATCACACAATTGGGATGCCGGGATCGCAGCGGAGAGGGTGAAATGGAGACTGAGGCTACTAGACAGATCTAGACAGATGATATGATTATATAAGATTGATTAAGCATCTATACAATTGCATAGCATATATATATAGTTTAATTATACTATGATATGTGTAAAATGTTGTAGATATATACATTTATGCCAGAATATGCCAGGAATGGTTTTAACATCTCCATGCAAGGAGTTTTTGTTGATGAATCGAGAGTCTACTGTGCATGAAGACGTCCCAACTTTGGGCACTTGATAGGTGCATGATTCGCTCCAATTGAGTGTTTAATAGTGGAGGGAAACCATCGAACCGAACCGAATTCCTTGAGCTCGCTTTTCACTGTTCTTTACCTTCTCCAAAGCCTTCTGACCTTGTGCATCAGCGCCTTTTCTTCTTGTATCATCAGGCCTTGTGACCTTTTCCTTGTGACCTCTTCTGACTCTCAGCCCTTTCCTTTTGGAGTCCGCCTGACCCCCTCGCTGATCCGCGCGGAGACGGGCGATGCACACCACTCAGGACACTGCGAAGACTTGGCGGATTTCATGGTGAAGTGCGTGGGGAACGGCGTCGCTGGGCAGATTGGGCCGGAACCACCCACTTCAGTAGACCCTTGATGAAGAACACTTCCCATTGGCTGGTCAAATCTCTCCATATGATGAAGAGATTTGACCCTCTAAATACCCAGGTATAATATGGGAGGGTTGTAGGCATCTAAATGAGAGGGCTTGCCACCGCCGCACTCACTGCATCTCACTGCACGTTCTCTCTCTTACGTCGCACCCCAGACGTCGACCGGGCACGGGGGTGCTGAAGCGAAACGAACCGGGCCATTGTTAAAAGGTGTTTTTTTCGGGGCCGGGCCATTGCTCAGCTAGCTCAGCTATAGGTTCATGTTTGGCTTGCCCATGCCACTATAGCTATAGAAAGAAGATGAAAGAAGAGATGACACTTAGTTGAGACGCCGACGCACTTTGGAACTGAGTTGAACTCGAGGGACTATGAACGTGACAGGAGCTGCGCATGGAATCCAAAAGTGCAGAGATCCTTATCATGCATGCATATATACGAATGACTTGAGGGGGTCGGCTGACTGGCATCTCTGATTTTTGGGCACCATGTCACCGAGAATTTAATATTCAAAGGCGGACCAACCCGGAGGGCACGAAGATGTACGAATGGATGAACATGATGAACCAAAGACTCCGGACCATTTGCTGAGAACATCTGAGAACCATGCGATGCGAAACATGTGGAACTCCAACTCGAAGTGCAACACCGACTGCGACTCGGTGCGCTTATCGCCGGTATAGGTCTGTTTGGTGCCGAGTTCATCGTGTGCCTGAGGCCGTGAACGGGCAAGTCTACAACGTGTCCAGTCAGGACATGGGTCACGGGACATGGGTCATGGGAAAGTGAATGGTTGCCATATATTCCACATACAGAGGCTGAGGCCTCACAAGAATCCTTGCTCCAAAGATTTCCAAAGTTTACTTTTATGTGCAGGAGTGGGATGGAGTCGCAACTTCCCCCTTATCCCCCTTATTGGTCCAGCGCTCCGCTACCATACTTCGCAGTGTTGGCTGCTGGAAGAGCTTCACCATTCCTTCACCCTTCCGCGTCGCGTCGGAGGAGTATGTGACCTTCGATGGCATGGCCAAGGTGTGCGCGGAGGCTGCTGGAATCACGGACCCAAAGATCGTGCACTACGACCCGAAGAGCATTGAGGCATGGGGGGTTTTCTTCGGCATGGCGAGGTCGGCATGGGGGGGAGTCGTGTTTGCGAACATGGCGTCACCAAACTTGAGTGAGCTACGACCACCCAAAAACTACTGAAACATACTGTAAATGGATGTAAGTGGATGGTTAAACATGTTTTACATATTGTTCACATTTATATGCCATGGTGTAGTTTAATGAGGAGCACATCCATCCAGCTGTTGAATCAAAGTTGTTTCAAGGTTTTGGCCGTAGTTCAACTGAGTTACTAGGGGTCTATCAAGCCAGCCCGGCGCCACACTTTTGGCACTACTTCGAGCTTTCGCCCTTAAAGGGCTCTTCGGGAAGGAACTAGATAAACACACTGATCAACTACACTGATCAACTCTCAATTGGTCCTCTACATACACCACCTGAGAGTGTCTAGGCTTGGTCAGACCTTCGATCCAAGACACATGGACACCAACTCGCTCTCGGGTCCGGGAGCGGGTCGCGGACGGCTTTCGGCTTGAGCTCGCGGACCGCTGCGAGTCGAGCTCCGTCTTCCGTGTTTTTTCACGTCTCAGACATCGACATCTGCCAGATTTGACCAAAGCGTTCCACCTTGGTCGTCCCCCACCTGGTCTACCTTGGTCAGATTCCTGGCTGGTTCGGGTCAGGATTCCACCTTGGTCGTCCCCCAGTTTGGCCCTTCAGGACGCCCGGTTTAACACAGCTCTTCAAAACGGGAGAGGTTTTGACCCGTTCCCAGTGCTCGGGCCGACCGGTGGTTCCATATAGCAGTTGCTTCGGGTCCGCTTTTGGGACTGATCAGTTCATTTGTTCGAGACCTGGACCAGGTGCCGGAAGGCTATCCGAAGGCCTTCCCCTTCCGCGGCATGCACTTCTTCGCCTCGATCGAAAAGGCGCCCGCGGAGACGCGCCGACGCGGCGTTACCCGTGAGTGTGGGTTGTTGTGCTCAAAGCGCCAGGGGGAGGTGATGCGGTGGTCGGTTGGTTTGGAGTTTGACTTGGCTTTGGGGAAGGAACAAGGGCAACACTTGAAGTGGAAGGTGTTCCAACACCAGAATAATGCCGGTTGTGATACATGATTCCAATTTAGAGACGACTTCTGGCTTTCCATGTCCTCAAGGGCCGGACCCTTGATCCCCAATCATTTTCAAGTCATGGCAAAGGGTTTGAAAAGGTCCTGCTTGCAGGCAAAGCGCCACATTCCAAGCTGGAAGCCGAAGTATAATATGAGCCTGAGCTGCAGAAGCAAAGTTCAAGTTCAGGGGGATTGCGTTCAAACAGCTATCCAATATGCAATGGTACTATAACTTGAATTAACTTTATACCCTTGATACTTATCCATTGATTGCCTAGGGGTTTAGAACATGCTCCTGTGAAAATAATTCCCGCCATGCCATTGCGAAAAGGTTTTAAGGGGTCTTCCTGCGACTTGTTGGGGTCATTTGAACCATATTGAACACATTGAAAATTACTTTGCATCCTTTCAGCAAGTGTGAGCACCTCGGGTCGTTCCTCATCACTGAGAGGGGCGTCGAGTTGAGCACTCACTGAGCCGGTGTGACGGGCGAAACACCCGGATTTGTGCCCCCTTTCTGGGACGCGAGCGTCATGGACTCTTAGAATCGATTCGTAAAGAAAGAAACACCGGCCGGCATAGACCCTAGCAATTAACTCTAAACACAAAAGCACCTGGGACAAAAGCGCCGGCACCTAGTCAGTGGGAAGTAAGTAGCCCTATAGCTATCGCTATTTGGGGATCAAGATGTTTCTTCGGTTCCTGGAGGACACCCGCCCAGTGGGTTTTCAGGATTCATGTTGCGTTCTGATTTGGGGCTTTTCGCTTGTTCCAAGACCCAGCGATTTGGAGCTTTGGGGGGGCCGATTTGGGACCTCGGCAGATAGTCCACTAGTCTAGATCAGATCACCTTTCAAAAACTGTCGGGTTCTCAGATAGGATATGATAGGATATATTTGGGGCACTATTGATGTTTTTGTCCTTCCTTTGCATACCACTTGGAACTTCAAAACAGTCTTAACCTGAAAAAAACACACACACACACACACACATTCTGAGCCCTTGGGTTGATCTCCGAAAACGAGCCACCGGGCCCTTGTATCATACGACACGAAGCACGAGAAGTCAGATGCGATTCTTTGGGCCTCAAAGGCCTGACTTCCCTGCGATTCGGACCACATGGAACCCCAGTTCACCACGGTCGGGTTGGTATTCGGAAAATGGTCTTCCACCACCGGTCAATTCTCAGGTTCTATGTGAGTTTGCGGGGGAGTAATGATGATTAATGTTTCAAGCATCTCCCAGCCTGTCTGGGAAGTTGAGGCTGAATGGCCTCCGAAGCTCATATGCCTCTCGACTGAGATCGATTAGTTTTTGTTTTTCTTCAGGACCTGGGCAATCATGAATGTGCAGAGTTAACTTCACACCTGAAGTGACCTCCCCTGGCATGGAGCTATCCCACCCCCCATGCCAGTTCCAGTTCCACCAGGGAACCACCCGGTTAGAGCCGTTATAGCAATGTTATAGCTAGTCGGTCGTATTGCTCCGAATTTCCATGATTTGGACCAAGCTCTTTCGAGGAGCAAGATTACTTGGCGCGGGGGTTCCACAAGAAGGACCCTGACTTCCGCACAGATGACCTGATCCTGCAGAAGGCATGTGGCTGGAAATTGGTTTGTGCTCCTATCGCGTGACCACCAAAAGATAGCGTCTTTGCCTTGTAATGGGTATGTCACAGATGCAGCAACCGATTCGATCAAGATGCTGAAATGAAAAGGGCTTTGTGTGTACCGACCATGGGCAGCTACCCAGTGCACAGTTACTTGGTTGTGCCGGACAAGTATGATCGGTGACATTTTCCTACACGGATTGTGTACTCATCCACCTGATGTAGGGTTGCGTCTCTATATGCATAATAGGCCAAGGGGTGTTGTTTTATTTTCATGCTGAGGGTGAAACATAGGGTCCTTCCTATTCGAGCTTCACACCCAACTGAACATCCAGGTGTAAGAGATGACGGGGCGAGATTCCTTGCAGACCAGTGGGACTACGACTGTTCATGACCAAAGAGCTGTTTGCAGCTGAAATGGGAACGGGGGCACGGTCCCTCTTCCAGCATGTTTCTTGAACAAATATCTTTACATGGATTTGGTTTACACGAGTTTGTCTTAACAGATTTAAAAGCCTCATGGAAAAGCTATGAGAAGCTCTTAAGTGGCTGGAACTTACAAACATCCGTCTATGGAAAAACGGTCTGTCAACACGCCGCTTTGCCAGATGGGCGTGTCTGTGGGATCATCGAAGTCAAGTGCCTCTGGTGCTGTGAGGCATAACTCGGGGTTCAGCGACTCGGATGCAGCAGGAACCGAACATCCCATTTGCATCCTGTGGATCTCCTTAACACTTCCCGCTTGGTTCGTTAGTGGGCCTTCACCGCTTGGTTCGGTTCGTTGTAAGAATGGGTCTTGGGGGGGTTATCATTTTGGATGTGATCGTTCACCTCTGAAAATTGACATGTATGGTCCCCAGCACTGGCCATGGGTCCAAACTCTGTGTGCAGCAGGCACTCCCTCCCAGTGGCTCTTGGACCCCCCAAGGCACCGAAAGCAGCGTGTCACCTCCACTGATCGGTTAACATGGTTCCGAACGGGAAACTAATCAAAGCAGCACTCGCATGACGGCCTTTGAGCCTTCAACTTTGATGAATTTGGATGAGTTTGGGCCACAGCCCCACCCAGATTTGCACCAGTCATCCTTGCCCCTAGCGCTCCAGTCGTACCTTGTTTTCTGAGGTTCTGGGAGGATCCAACCAGTACCTTTCGAGGTAGCCCTAGGGCCCTAGGGTACTCAGAATCTATTCCGTGTGTTTTCACGAATGGAGCTACGTTGGGTGTTCAATCAGAAGCATACGAGCCGCGTGAAAAATCATGGAAAAATCAACCGTCCATCATCTTGAACATTCCGGATCAGGCTGAATTGTGCCCTCATCAGGCCCAATCCTCCGCTACCCGACAAGCACAATGACAGGAGCTAATTGCAGTGGACACTTGACTTGAACATCTCTCACATAGAAAAGAACATGAAGGTCATAGGCCTCAGCTCACAACAACGGAACGTTTCTGCATCTCAGTGACTGGAATGGTTACCTCTTGACATTTTGGGTGTTGCCATGTGCAGGTGACATGCCTTAGGACCGGGTACTGTAGGACTCCCATTGGCATCCTACCAGGAAGAGCAAGCCAGAAACAACCCACAACATGTTCATGCGCAGCACTATATGAAAAATATTGTTTACATCATTACACAGCATGTTATATAGGACATGTCACATGTATTTACATGTCATTGTTGAAAGACAAAACCATGCTATTAACACACAGATGCACACACAAAAATACCAATTCACATATCGAAGTTGTTTTTTGTGCCTTTTTGTTCTCGACCAGTCCGATGGTTAGGCTATTCCTACAATCGAGATGCCTTTGCAGATTTGGAGTTTGGGATCCTTGGCCAATCCGTCGTATCGGTCGGTTGGGTCGTCGTCTCCCAACGGATGGGAGTCAGTGGGATTCCGTACGGACCTTGCGCAAGCATGCGAGAAAGCGCAAGGCCATGGGTGAGAACTTGGAGAGTCCTGTTGAAGGAAGACATGATGTACTACCAAGAGCCCGAAGCAGATCAAAGCAGTGTAAGTTTTGGAGAGGATTGGGATACGTTTCATGATATGTCATGTTTAAACTAAATGCTGGTTTGGTTCATCACCAAATCATGCGCCCCGCGCCTAAAGTGTCCCGAATCATGTGTCAACCTCGCCCACATTGGTGCCGAAAAGCGGCCACACCCATCCCAACACGCATGTCTCGAAACGCCCCACATCACCCGTCCGACTCCAGCCCCACCAGGAATGACGTGGGCTACCTGCCCGACGGAACTCCGATGCACTCGGCGGGCAACGCCATGAACCACCCCGAGACCATTGGACCCGATCCGCATAGCCCGGGGGCACCGCTGCCCAGAGCGAACTTTGTGAATGACGTCGCTGGGCCGGGAGTGGGGGGAGGTGGTTCGTGGGAGCTGAGTCGTTGTTCTTTTTCTGAAAGTGGTGAGAAAGGGGGGATGAAGTGGTTTTCTTGGAGGTGTGGTAGTTTCTTGGAGGTTGAAGTGGTCTGAATCCACCTTCTTTCAAACAACCATGGACCATGGACCATGAGCATTGGATGAGAGGCACTAATGTTTGCACCCATTCACTGCCGAGTTGCTTCGATTGGGATCCAGTCAGTTCTGTTGAGTCATCACCCTGCTTGCAAGAAGGGCAAGGGAACAGCAGGAGCACACACACAAATGGAACGCGACCCTTAAGCCCTTGATGTCCGGCAACTTGAGCAAACTGAGAAAAAAAACCATCTTCATTTATGCCCAGGAGGCCAGGAGGGCCAAAAAAAGCCGTCCCTCTCGTCTTGGTGTTTGGTGCATGATTCTCGATGTGCACCCAGCCATCTCTTCCGGTCGCAGCTTGGAGTTCCGGCCATGCTCCCCCCGGACAGCGGTGTGCGCTCCTCGAAGCGCTCCGTTCGTTCGCGGGAGCCACACGGAGCCACGATACGCCCCGGGGGGGTTGGAGACCCACATGGAACCTGCAAACCACATGGACCATGGGGACCAGGTCGGTGGTCGAGTGTTTTCCGACACCCCCAACCACACGTGGTTTCCAGGTTCCAGGGCTGGGTCTCTGGAAGAGGGCGTAGTAGGAGAAGTACTCTCCCAGATTGAGATGGGCAGTGAAAACAACAGGGTGGTAGATAAGAAAGGATAAGAATAGTCTTTCAAGTTCACCGCCCATGTTCCTGTGCAGGGGGTAAAACCTTGAATACAATATCCTCTTAGGTTTACGCCCTTGACATCCCAACCATCAAATTGATTGCGGATGGCCATAAAACCACTCGCTCAAAGTGATTGTGTGTGTGTCACCCCCTGTACCAAAGGGTCCAATGCCACCGTTTCCATTACCACCACTTAACAAGGCAGGGGGCCATCCCCCTCCCCAGTGGCGGATGGCCAACGAAGAGGCCACTGGGGGGGGCTGCAAACGTACCTGCCGAACTGTTGTACATGCTGTCGCTCCACTCTTTCTTTGTTTGTTTCCATGGTGGTTCATGCTACTTCCCCTAAACCCTTTCCCTCGCCGCTCGCGCGCGTCGTCGTCGCACCACTGCAGATGAGAAACCTCAATGTTAAAACACCTTCAAGTCTTTGGACCTGTCACCATGCTGTTCCATCGCCTTCCTTCTCAACGTGGGAACTGAGTGTAACTGAAAACCAGTGTCAGAGTGTGTTTCGCTCAGCCGTCCCACTCGGGTGCTGAGTGTGATTCCCGTCACTGGGGCGCTGAATCATGCCGGAAATCGTGTAACTGAGCTTTTCCATTTCTCACAGGAACTCACCACTTAATCAACCTTAACTGAATTTACTGCTTCCAAGGCCACCGGGCCAAAAAACGGGATTCTCTCAGTCTGCCACATGCCGCTAAGTATTCACCAGTCCATGTCACTCTGCTAAGTATTCACAGCGCCGAAGAACGTTGTGCAAACTAGCAATCGTTGGCCACAGTACACCTGCTTTCCTCAGTTGGAATGGTCCAGATATGCTCGGCTTGTCAGCTGATCTTAGCGCCCAGCACGCTGGAATCAAGGTGGGCTACTTGCCAGATGGGACGCCCCTCAACAAGGTGGGCCAAAAACATGTTCGCTCCTGGCGGTTGAACGTGGCGAAGGTGGAAGACAATAGCCTGCCCAGAGACCTAACATGGGGTGAGTCGATCGGTGGGCCGTATGTGTCTTTGCTCGTAGCTGTATGCACTGGATGAGACTGAATGAGTTGCTCAAAGGATCTCAACATAAAGTTTACGCTCCTGTGGAGATTGACTCTTTATATAGATACCTGTGATTGCGGGCTTGCAAGTGCTCGGTCATCAAGATGGAAGTTGTCGTGCCCCATAGTGTCCCCAGGTGCCCCTGAATGTTCCGGGTGGGCACAAGGAATGTACTCCCCTAGCCTTCCAAGACCATTAAAAGAACGGTTGAGCTGGTGGTGTAGTGTAAAAATCCTTAGTAAAACAATGGTTCTTTGGTAAAGACCATTAAAACAATGGTTGTTTGAATCCTAGGGATTAAGATTGAGAAATCTTTGCAACGAGGTTGAGCCTGTGGACATGGGTGCGCCTCAAACCCGAACACAGACACAAGCCAGGCCGGCCTGGTAGGTTAGGCTTGTCATGACAAATGATGTTTATGGAAGAAGCATTTCATATTGAGATATATTGAGACAGACTCCCATCGGAAGACCACTGCTCAATAGGGTTCCCGAAGGGTGCCCAGATCCCGAAATTTGCAGAGTAGTCACCAATGGCCCAATGCCTCCCCCTCTCTCTCCATCGCTGGGGGTAGAGAGAAAGAGAGAGTCTGCTGGTGACCCCGGTGCATTCTCCTGGCCAGTATGGTGTCACCGGTTGTTGATTAGAACCCCTCTCACCATACCATGAGGCGACCCCAGGCAATACCACGCACTCCTCCAGTTCCTCCAGCTGCTTCCGCCTCAGGCGGGCAACGCGATCAACCATCCCGAGAACATCCCGCCCGACCCACATGCGCCGGGAAGTGCGCTACCGGAGTCGGCGTACGCAGCAGAGGCCTCGGGCTCGGTGGGATCCGAGGAACCGGAGTCGGGACTCGGACGCCGTGAAGGGTCCGTGTAGCGTAAGAAGACGTTCGAACTGTATGAAGACTCAACTGATGGAAGACTGTGGATGGATGGCACTCATATCATCTTAAGGGGAAAGACTTTAATTGGTGGGTCAACAATTTGGTATAATTTGAAAATCTAAGGAATCTAAGGTAACTTCGATATATACTTTGATGTGAAGTCAATGGGTCATGGCACCAGACCGACCGGTTGACCTACCTGGGAGGCTTTTCGCTACGCTACATGGTGGACTGGTCGGGCTCCAGGTGTTAACCAGGTGACTTCCAGCTGACCAAAGGCCTCGATTTGCTGAGATGTCAAATAAAACCAGCTTCTTCACAGCCATGCCTTCGAATTTGGAGCGGTTTCGATGATGTTGGCATCGTTGGCAACATGTTTGACCGTGCTTGTACACGCAAAGATTGTACAGGTCCAGTCAACTAGCTGGTGCTCAGGAGGGAGCCATCTGGAGCTAGTTTCGGAGCAGGGAGTATCCATACATCCCCATTCAACAGGGGCATCCTCCGGAGCGACCATGGTAGTTCCCCACCCTCCGGAGCGACCATGGTAGCTCCCCAACCCCTTGCTAGTCCAGGTATGTTGGACACCCCTTGCTTCTCCGGTCAGGGGTCGGCCGACTTGGGTACTCCTTTGATTAGGATCTTCGATGTGCTCCACCGGTGGAGAGGCTTCAGTGGAAATGCTGGGGGATCGCAAAGGTCACCGTTTGTGCTAATGAGGGCGTTTTTGATGCCGGTTGTGGACCGTGACACCAAATAGGCGGCAGTTTGTTCACCAATGACCAAGTTCCCATGCAAATGAAGTCCGCATGGTTCTATATATGATATTCTATACTTTCCAGGGGGGTCAAGCTCAACTTACTGCATGCCAACTCTTGGCTCCCAGCTGCAGGTGGGCTACTTCGTAGATGGCACCCCAATCGACAACGCGGGGAACAACGCTGTCCGATAGTGGCCCATCGGACATATCGCTTTACTTATTTATGTGCACGGAGGCGGGAGGGGCTGGTGTTCATCTACAGCTTCGGGGGGAGGAAAGAAGCCCCGCGCAAGCTCGCCTGGTGTAGACAGCCCATATATATATATATTTATACATATCTACTGCATTGAACGGTGAGTGTCAATATCTTTCAAGAAAATTCCCCCGGACGTTCACTTACTGTACTGTTCGGGGGAGAGGCAGAGGCGGCTGAGTTCGTTTAGAGACAAAAATGGTCTTCAATAGATTTGCATAGTAAACCTGCTGGTCTTGGAAGGCTACGGGTCAAGATTTGTTTTTTCCACCCCGTCTTCTTGGGGATAGGCACGATGACACATCGACACATTGGCCTGTCTCCATTTAACAAGACTCAGCAACACCACGGGAACCGGGAACAGGGCTGATGGATATGGATGAAGAGCATGGTAGGGGATAGGGTCGATAGGCGGAAGCATGTACATGTCTTTCCCCTTTAAATGCGGTATCCTTGAGATGTCCATACACTCATACACTTCCAGTCTCAGCCTCCCAGAATCGTAAATAAAGCAATGCACCGGAAATGGTCGTTAAGAACGTTTGGCTGTCACTGTGGTTGGTTTGCCATTGTTTCAGTGCAATATCTCCACCCAGGGGGTGGTGAGTGGCCAATACAGGTTACTAACAAAGGTTACCCATGCAGCATGAAAGAGATAAGAAATCAGGGCCCAGGCTAGTGAGGGCTGTCGACCGTGTCATATGTGCCTTTGACGTCTTGATGAACACGCAAAAAGAGCGCCAGGCCAAGACAAGCTCGGCATCTGACTCTGCACAAACTACTTGTCCAGATCAAGTTTTTCCGATTTTCCGCCAGCCAAGAAGTGGCCCAAAGACTGGATTGCTTCGAAAAAAAGGAACTTGCAGCACAGGTCAGGGGCCCTCGGAGTAGCGACCGAACTGACGAAAAGGAGACGCTTTGGAGTTGCCAGATCTGCAGCTTCCGAGGTCAAGGTTTCTGCAATTGGTTCACCATGTTGCCCAGTTTGAAACCTTGCAAAACATAGAAAGTTCTTTATAAGATGTTATAAGCTCTTGATGGGGGATTTGTGTCCTCTTTAGGCCCCAGCAACGCCCCCACCGCACCGGAAACAGTGATTTCATGTGATTTCCAGATGACGTTGGTTGTTTTGTGTGATTGTTTTCCGTTTCCCGCGAACTCGCGGAACAGCTGCTTGCTCAACCCAAGTGGTTTCTGGGGCTTCCATCGTTTCGGAGGAGTTGTCCCATCGATTGGAATGGCTCACCACCGCCCGCCACACGGCGTCGCAATCGTCGTCACAGACTTCACAGAATCGGTGTTAGCAGACGTGGAGTCGTGGAGTGCCCGTGCGTGCCTTGGAGTCCTATTGTTCCGACCCAGGTGAGCAGATCCAACCAAACGAAGTGCCTGGACATCTAGTGCATATCAATACAACCATGTGAGCCACTATGTCACTCCATGTGTTACTCCTAGTCCCTATAGCTGGAGCAGTTTCAGAGCGTTCTCGAAAGCCACGGTGCGACGGTGCCACTTGCGTAGCTCCATGTAGCTCGCCCAACTGTCTCATGTCGGCCCTGCCCTGATGGCATGTCGCTGCCGACGGCGTCGGCCGTGTGGATCTCAGAGCCCCCCCGCGATGTGGATGGAATCGGTCTCCTCTCAGCCTCGGAGCCAGGGGAAAAAACTGACGGGACACCCCATCGTTAGGGATTTGGCCCGTGACAAGCAAGATCAAGCAAGCATAGGTACAGGTACCCCGGAGTGAAGAGGATTCCGATTTTTTTCACGTTGCATGAAATTAAAGGGCCATGATGTTTGGGACTTGAGCAAAGAATATGTAGCGATTGTTGGTCAATCTTGGGGTGAATATATGGATGAATAACATGATGCTTTTCAGATTTCGCCCAGGACCTCATGGTTTGCTCAGTTTGACTGTCCTACGGGCACTCAATTCCCTATATACATATAAATATATAACTATAAGGAACAATGGCAATGGGGCGGCTGCCTGGCTGTGGGGAAAGACCGATTGGTAGATTGTTGAGCATTAAATGGACCAGCTTCCGAACTGATTCAGCAATTCCATAAGAATAGTAGGAATGCCAATGACTCATGACTCATCAGGGTGGACACACATTTTGAAAACACGTCCATCACTCAACCAGCCTCCCGCGTTTGGAGTTGTTTGGATGTTTGTTGGGTGCAATTATTTTGAAAACAACCGACGTGTTGGTGGATGATTTGTTGCGAATGTTCAGTCCAGCAACCCAAATTGAATGGAGAAGAGCTGTTGACAGTTCAGAAGCATGCAGGATGGAACAAAGTTTAATTGAGCATCTTTTTTAGCCACCGCCGCAAACGGGAGAATGCATCTCTCGCATCCATCTCTCTCTCTCTCTCTCTCTTTGTGTTTTTTTGCCCCTGTCTGTCGAGCTGACCGCTCCGTGCATAGATCGCTTTTTTCGCACGTAAAGGTCATATTCCTGGGCAAGTGTCTGGCACACACACACATGGTGTACACACATGGTGTGCCCCCAATGGTTTTGGAGGCACATCTATGGCCAACATGACCCGGCCTCATACACAGCCTGCCACGTTAAGGGTATTTTGGCCAGGGTTCCAAAAAACCATTGCATCGTGAGGTCTGGCTATCGCGGCGGTGTGGCGCAAGGCCATGGCTTGGGAAGGGCCAGTGATGCGCAAGAGGGGGCCCATGTTTCGCATTTTCTTGTCCAGCCCGGGGATGGTTCAACCTAAGATGCCCATTCCATGTGCACTTCAGGAATGCCTATTCCATGGCATCCACGGCATCAGACAGATACCACCATGCCGCATGCCCGAAGAGCACCGTAGCCTATTCACATGCACCGTTCGCCCAGGCCAGCGGGACGGCTATGGCGAACTCCGTTTGACGAACGGCACGGCCGGGCGGCCCGATTCCGGAACGAAGGAACGAAGGAGAGTCTGACTGACCCAGACACGACCTGTCTGGGACAGTCCGGACTGCCGCATGGGGGGTCGGTCGACCCCCCAAACCACCACTCCTGGCCGTTTCTCGGCAGTCCGGACTGGCAGTCCCATGTTCGTCGGTTCTGGGTGAAGAACATGAGATCCTTCGATCCCAGACACGACAGGACTGGCGACCGCCCCATTGCATAGGAACCTCGAAGACCACATGGAACCTCCAAAAGTCAACACACTTGGGCCAGTCAACACACTTGGGCCTCAATTACCCACTTGGGCCAACACACTTGGGCCAGAAGATCGTCTTCCAGTTTGGTTCCAGGTTCGTTCTATCCCCATGAGGTCTGGTCCAGGTGTTTCCCAGACACGACCTGTTTGGAACTGGCATAGGACTGCCGCCCCATTGACCCGAATGTATGAATTCACATGCCAGTCCCAGACAGGTCGTGTTTGGGCATGGATGACAGTGTCCAGAGGCTACCGGACTGGTTTTAGTGTTCAATTTGTTGGCGAGTTTGCGCAGGGCCTGACGGCCTGACGTGTTGACGGTGCAGCACGTGGTTCAACAGTCATTCTAGGTCCGCTCGCTGATTTCCAGGGTGGAATGGCGATTTGAAGGCCTCAAAAAGGTATCAAAATACAGTCCAGTTTGGTTCAATGCTGGTTTTGATACCTATTGTTTAATGGTTAACGGCATAGAACTCTGTTGGGCAATTTTGTTGAACATGTTCAGGTATCAAACGTCATGCAGCTTGTTGGAAGTGGGTATTTGTCAGTCACGATTTTGGAAGCTTGGTGAACAAGTGTTGACTGTACACGTGCAGTTTGTTTTGCCAGCTTCAAGGTCCTAGGTCATTTCTGGGAGTTTGCAGATGTATCACTGTTTTACCTTGGTATGGGGAGGTTTGGTATATGACATTCAGGTCCCTACCAGGTCCCTCATGGCTCCTGCTCCAGGTTTACATGGGGCAATGGGAGCTGGGGGCACGGCACTCAGACTGACAGGAACTGGCAGAAACCCTCGGCAGGTGAGAGACTGATCAGACTCAGACCTTGAGGGGGCAACTTCAAGAAGGAATGTGCCACATATATATATATATATATACTAGCCGCAGATGACATCATGAATTGTGCAGCGACCTCCAAAACACCACGTTTCCTATCACAAACACACGACCAGCAACACGATCACAAACGCCATCACGTGCAAGAATGTTAGCCACATCTGACCAGCAGCTGTTCTAAACAGGCTTGGGACACAGGCAACATCACACATCACACAGGCAGCAATCACAAACACACACCCACAAACACAACCCCAAACACATCCACAAACACGCAACCACAAACCAACCACAAACACGACCACACACACATCCGCAAACACACATCCACAACCACAAACACACTGACAGCCACAAACACATCCACAAACACACAACCACAACCACAGCACACAACCGGAGAAGTCGAGACCCACAAACACCACGACCATGGCAACATGCTCCTCACCATGGCATGAAGACACATGATTGAAATCTGGTGGGGATCACTCGGAGTATCTTTGCTTCTGGGACAGGAATCGCGCAACCTCCGAGAAGGGGTGGACCACCCTCCAGCGCTTGGTTAAGCGGCGGGGACGGGCAAACCGAGCCTCGCCCAGACCGAGTTCTGGGAAGCTTTTGCCCTGCAGAGTGGGCTGACTGGCGGGCCAGTGCGGCCACGCGCCTCAAGCGGTCCAGGGCAACACGGCCATGGAGCCTGAGGCTTTGATAGTTCAACAGCGCAAATGGTTTTGCCACATCAAGCTGTTCACGCGCTTTTGAACAGGAGCGCGACAAAAGGCGCACCGACATCGACAACACCTCCAGTTCGCCGCCGGAGACCCAACGTTCAGTCTCCCCTGCGAAGCTTGAGCAAGAGGTGGAGGCCATTCTGTGGGCCTTGCAACAAGGCGAGGGCAAAGATGGGGCGCAGTCAGGAAACAACGTCAATAACGAAAGCAACATCTATATCAAGAAAACTTTTCGATGAGGGCAACGCGCCCTGATTTGATGTGAACAGGTTTTGCTCGTCTCCAAAACGTAGCAACAAAGCAATTCCAAAAGCGAAAAAATCGAAAGCTAATTCCAGGACCAAGGATGCCAAATTCTGAGAACTTTCGGGGCTGAACACCATCTGGGTCAATCCGTAGATCTTCCCTTGACGAACCAATCCACTGACATTTGACTTGATGAGTGCCATGGTTTGCCCCATTGTACTTGGCGCAGAGGTGCGTTGTGGCCATGGCGAGTGGTCGGGACACCCAAGAAAAACTCCACGCCGCGGTTGGAACGGAGGTCATTTGAGTGGGGTGTTGCGGAGATGTAACATGAGCATTGCTGACCTTCCTTTTAAGTTGACGCGCAGTGCCTGTGGCAAACATAACCCTGCCAGTGGCCCTTAGGACCGGGCCGACATGTGTTAACTTTTCCATCGCTGGCAATGGGGCATCATGTGGGGTGGGCACATAGTTCTGGCTGCTCCCTTTGCATCCTGTTTTCGGAAACATCCGACTAACGCTCGCCAATCTCACGGGACTGCTGTTCTTAAGGGTGCCCCCCTTGTTGTATCATGTGGCATGAAGTTCTTGTAGCTGTAGCTCTCGGGCCTTAACAACGGCAGCCCTCCTTGCCCAGCCTCTCACCCGCTCCAGGCATCACCCGACCAAAGGCCACTACGTGGGAGAGTGGAAAAACAATCAGATGCACGGTCTGGGACGCCGAGCCGAGCCGGTGACGGACCGTGGGGAACGGGACCGGTGACGTGGCCCGGGTCAGACCGCCCGAACTGCCTCGTCCGGTCCGGGAGGCATCGAATCACTCATAGCCAAGCCGCTTATGATCTACAGTAATGAGTTAAGCTGTAGCGCACATCGACTCGCTGGCTGGTTAAAATGCAAGGCGGAACCCTTTGGTCCCAATGACACTCCGACCACATCACATGTTTCCATGTTTTTGGCCGGAATTAGCCATCCACTTCCATGCACAAACCGTAAGATGTCCTTTAGATAGGGGGTCCACCTTTTGGTGACTGTGATGTGTTCGTCAGAGTGTTGTACGCCATATATTTTGTTTGAGGTACTACAGTTCACTAGTCACTGGCCCTGTGCGACCAACTGAGGAACTGGTGCCAGGTTCTTGCGAAGTCAGTCACGCCAGTCGCTTCACTAATTACTAAACATGGCGTGGGGTTGTTTGGCCCCATCAGAACCCCTGGCTCAAATCCAAGTCGGCCACACTTTTGGCAAACCCACAGCAATAGATGTTCACTAGACTAGTTCACCACTACTTGAAACGCTTTGTGGGTTTCGGTGTTGTGGCGGCTGTGGCCCAAGTCTTTTTTTGCAAATTGGACGCCTTAACATGGTCCAATAATGCCTTTGCGGAAGGTCGTTTGCAATGATGTTTCCTTACACTTTAAAAATCAACAAAGGAAAACACATTGTTTAAAAACACAAGAATATCTAATATATATACACAATAATTTATCACATCATGCAAAACAGAATCAGAGGAAGTACTAGTTATTTTTGGTTTGTGTTCGTTGCTGTTTTTTGCATCGTTTGCGCGCTTGACGCGCGTGAACACCGCCTCTCGAGGCCACGGGTGCTTGAAAACGGCACGGCAGCCGAGCGAGAGAGGCTGTGGCGACGCAGTGCAGTGCAGCAGGGCCAAAGACATCCGACCGGGCCACGAGAGAAGTCACCCTAGACTGGTCTCCAAGATTGTAATATAGATCAATACCAGTTCAGGGTTAAATTGAATCATATTGAATCCATCATGAATGTGTTATGTCATTAGTTTTGTTACAGTTAAACTCGACTTTAGTATCTATATATACTTTAATTCACTGCAAATATTGAGCAAATGGACATTCATTTTGGAATGTGTTGGATATCGTTGTTCCCCTTTGTTGGGTTGTCCTCTCTGTGGCAACAGCGGGACATGGAATGAACTTCCAACATGTGATGCCTGGTGAAGTCGGCTTTCTGAAGATTGGATAAGATTGGATGATCTGTTTGTGGCGGTGGTATGTTGGTGAGTTTGACGTATTGGGAACCCAGGTCCACCATCCGATTTGGGTATTCATCAACTGTCAGGCATGGTACTAGCAATTCTCGTCTCAGAACGACATGAATGCGATCCCAACTTTGGCACCTTACCCCGAAAGCAAAAACACTCTAGAAGATGAACATGGAACCTCCAAAATCAACACTGTGCCGTAGAGGAGGAGAGTCTTCCAGTCTGGTTCCATTTCCAGGTCCGTGATAGCAATCGGGACGTCCAGGTGTTTCCCAGACACGACTAATGGGACTGGCATATTGACCGCCCCATTGACCTCAGGTCAACCACCCGAATGTATATAAATATCCAGGCACTCCATGGGACTGCCATATATGCCGATCAGTTGGGGTGGTGGTTTGGGGAGTGTTTCTGGGGCGGCAGTCCGAATGCCAGTCCCATGGGTCGTGCGGTCTGCGAGTCCGTCCACTCCATCCGGCTCGCGCATCCGAGGCCAGTGGTGCCAGCTACGAGGGCCACTGGCGCGAAGGCCGTTTCCACGAGGAGGGCGAACTCCGATGGACGGACGGCACCTTCTACGCCGCTCGAGTCGAGCGGGGTCGAGCGGGGTCGAGCGGGTCGAAGCTGAAGGAACTGGCCGATCTTTTGGGGAATTGGATGAAAAACCTCCACTAAAGAAGGGCGTGGACAAAAGGTGGGCGGAGCTGAGCCGAGGTGAGTGGATCAGCTGATTTCAGCCTTAAGATGGAAGATGTTTTAAACGAATTGGTTCTTTCGATGGACAATTCGACCTCTATTTTCCTGGCGTTTTAATGAGTTCCGGAGTCCGGTCGCTGGAGGAGGTCGGTGACCGAGGATGGCCAAAATGGGACGAAATGAACTCTAGCCATTCGTTCTAGTGATGCAAATGCGCTTGGGTTGGGAATGTGAAATAGCTTTGGAGGCCTCCATTCCCCTTCTGAATTTGAGTTTGGGTGATTTGATGGTTGTCTACTTTAGCTCTCGGCCAGGGGCGCCGAGAGCTTTTGTCCCGGCCAACCCCGTCGCCCTGAGCCAGTGCCAGTCGATTGAGGGGCTTAGCCGGGTAGCCAGCAGCGCTGTGAGCGTGTGTATTTTCCAGTAAAATCAGCTATCTTTAGGTGTCCAGTAGAGAAACTTTGCCACATGAAATGCATACGCTCACTCACAGTGCTGCTGTCTATTCTCTGAGACTTTATTCTATTACAGCGTGTCTTCGATGAATGAATGCTCAACTGTGCTTTACTTTTTTAAACATATTTTTGCTATTTTTGGTAATTCCTCTAGGTCTTTGGTATTTTTGGTATTTCCTCTAGGTCTGTGATATTTTTGGTATTTCCTTTAGGTCTTTGGTATTTACATATTCTCACGTGCATAGGAAATACTTAAAACTTTTAGATAAGTAACAGTGAAAAACACACACGCTCACAGCGCTGGTTTCTGTTTTGTCATTGCCTTTTTTGTGGAGTTTGGCTGCGTGACACCTGCCGCAACGCTTGATTGCTACGGCAACGCTTTTTGAACGAGTGATTAGATGGTAGCCTGCCAGAGCAATCGGCCCTGGAGGTAGTATAGGCATGTGTGAATACATGTAGTCACGGGCATGTTTGACATTCAATGGGCCCGCTTCCTTCATTGAATGGATTGGGAGGCCCGCAAACATGTGGTGTATCCCCAGCCACATGCTGCACGTGCACATGCGCCCTTCCAAACATCCCCAAGGCTGGAAGCTGGCGCAAGGGTCAAGAGCATGGCCTGGGACGCCTGAGTTTCCCAGTTGCTTGGACGGCCGAGACTGCCGAGATCCGGTGTTCCGAAGACGGCCACTCCGTTTGTGGGGCGATCACGGAGGGCAGGGGCAGGAGGATTTACCAACCGTTCTGGAGGCAGGTGGCGCCCTGGGCGTGGAGGCCTCGGGCAACTTTTGATGGTTTTTGGCATGTTTTGTGGGCAGCCTGGCTGAATGCAGTGCCTCCCAACAGGTTTCAGCACTTGTCAGATCTTGGCAGCCTGGGAAGAAAGATGTTTTTGGTTTCGATCAACCGTAGGGTGGAGGTTTTGGGATGAAGACTTGCAGCGAACTGATATTTGAATGTAGAATCTGAACAGTACGTTTGGGGTTCACCGGCCGATGGTGTTGAAGTTGAGGTTTGATGGCTTGTGCTAACATGTCTACCCTTTACCTCCTGCATTACAAAAAACATTCAAACACATTGGGAGTTCCTTTCCGATTCCCTTCGGATCTGTTTGTTCCTTCCTTTGAAAACGATGAAACACCATGCAGAATGAAGACAGCAAACCCCATATCTCCGGCCACACCGCTACCACTGGCCGATCACCCGAGGACGGGAAGATCTACGAGGCGTCCGTTTGGGGCGTTTGGGGCGCCGGGATCCGGTGGCGTGCGCATTCTGCGCCACAGAAGCTTCGCAGAAGTCCCAGTTGAAGATTCACTTGGTGGATTTGTAGAAGTACGGGACTTCAAAGTGGATCCAATTGGATCCCAGTTGGTGGATTGAAGAATGGATTACCTTATATACTTGGATCCACGTGGTGTGGTGCGAAACGCGGCGGATTCGTTCCGCTCGTAGGGGCTAACAGGAGTCCCTACCAACAGGTTTGTTCCCAGTAAAGTGTCCAGCGGACTCTCCAGAGTGATCACCGGTTTGTGAAGAAGAGTGGACATCTCGCACCAGCGGTGACATCCCTAATTATCCCATCATCTTGAGGCCGGCCGTTCGGCCGGCATATCTAGGCTCCTTGAGGGATGGGACAAACCCACAGGGTCGGACGGTGAGAAAGCAGAGAGTGGACTGGGTTGGGCGGAATCACTGCCGCCTCGACTGGCTGAGTCGCTGCAGGCACCCGGGGGCCAGGTAGAATGGGTGCGTGTATCCGAGCCCAAGGCAAGTTGGAGTACAAGCATCCTTCCGAACATGTTGCGGGGGGGCGCCATTGGATGCGGGGGCGCCTTGCCAGCCTCCCAGGGCCTTTGGGTGCGGGGTGAAGTGGAAGGACATGGCACATTGACCTATGCAGCGCTCCGTGGCCTGCTTTTGGGCACCGCGGTCATTGACCTATGCAGCATTGGAGGATCTGACACCATCATTTGGCAACTGCAAGAGTCACCATAGAGTCGTCAAGAGTCATGAGTGCCTACTCCCAGTGGAAAAACATCGAAAAAAAACAAAAAAACATGAAAACAAACACATGATTTTTTGTGAATGATCCAGTTTCACTGAAAACGAACACGCGGAAAACGGTTCATTCGTTTTTTTGCAGAGATACTGAGGGGAGGCGGATTTGCTGACCCAGCCAATCCTGCCGGATGCCAGGATGCCCGCAAGCGCTATGTGGGGCAGCCAGGAGCTTAGCGCAGATGTGGCGGTCGTGAGCCCGGCGGCCGTAGCTGGTTGATTGGTTATCATGCCACACAGGTGAGGTCCCTGTCCCTGGCGCTCCTCATGGAGTGGGAGACATTGAGTATAGATCCAGTTCTATGAGGTCCTTGGCCTTTGGGCATTGGTTGCAGATGTTGCTGGCTAAGCAGCTGCAGCTGCTGGCTCTTGCGGGCTCGCCCCGGACACGGGTGGTTGGTTGGAGAACTCCAGACGTTGACTCACTCAAGGTACGACCGAAGCTTAGCAGGCATTGATGGCCAAGTCTAGGACGCCACCCTCCATGAATCCGTTCCGTTGGGCCCTGCGGCGTAGTTTCAGCAGATTCCCTTATTATGGATTCGACTCTATCATCCAATCCATCCAATCCACCATCCTTTCACTCGAAACATCGTGAAACCAACCGGCTAATTTGTTCTGGGGCGGTGTGCCAACTGGCAGACCTCCTCGATCAACTGCATCGTGGGGCCGAGGTTCCGCAGCGCCAAGCCGCACGGCCACGGCAGAATGGTCTACGCGGACGGCGTGGGGGCTCAACAGAGGAAGAGCTTTTCTCGTTGAGACTTCGAGGACAAGTGATTTGGTTTTTCTAGGTGGGGGAAGCCATGACAAGTCCAGAGACTATAGTACAAAAGTCCATCAACAATCGTGGATGGAGACCAGGTGAAGGCCATTTGTTTTTGGACACATGAGGCTTCTGCATGAGACTTCCTCTGAAATTGTCCGACTTGAGTTCTGGGAACTGCTCAGCGTATGACCGCTAAACGGCGGCGAAGGCAACACCTCGCTTCAGGTTGCATGAACCGCGTCATTCAGTTTGGAATCTGACGAGGTGAATTGTTTGCACATTCAAGATTTGCGCACGGCATCTATATGCAAAAATGAATTTGCTGATTGAATTGGTATGAATCGATATGGGTGCGTCCCATCAATCATTTTCGCGGTACACTTTATTTTTGGCCTGGCTGCATGCTGAGGCTTGTCCTATGAGGGCCAGTGGCAATACGGTTCTTTCACCCAGCCCGGGGTTCATTGGGGGAGCATCTAAGGAGTGGAGCCAATGGAGTCTTGTGGCCAACTTGCTCCCAACTACCACCAAAACCTTTGCGAGTTCCAAGAGAGGTAGCCAGTGACCATAAATAGGACCCGTCACCTGGGGTACCCATGGGATAGTCTAGTTCGGGTCATTCAACCTTTGTTGGTTGGCTTGCCGCACAGCTTGTCGTTACGACATACCGATGGGTCGGCGAGTAGAAGAACGAAGCTTCAGGGTGCGCCGGTGTGGTCGCAGACAAAACGCCTGGTGTGATTTGTACACTGGTGTATATATGATATGATATACATAATTAATCATAATTATAAGGGAGACATATCTACAATATACAGTATATATATATATATTCATAATAATAGAAATATAATGTGTACTTATATTCATTCATAGTTATATGTATATATGCTGTGTGTTTATTGGAGTTGATATTGAATGATATTGCTATATGTTGATATTGTACAAATATTGTATTCTCCAGTCTCCAGTGAGGGGTTCTGTTTTGGAAGCCATACACTGCAGCAGACTTGGTTTTATTAGGAAACTTGCCCTGAAGCAGCACCAATGCTGGTGCACTTGTGGTGCATCGCGGTGCCAAAAACTTCTCCAACACCACAGGCGGGTTGCTGAGTCCACAGCCACACAATACATGGTGACGCACTGGTCATTCTTGGGTTAAACCCTCATGGTGCAGCAAAGGTTTGTATTGGTCAGCCTTGTGATGAACCCATTCAATTGGCCATCGGAAGAGGTCACTGGACATGAAAGGTCAGCAGAAGATGGCCAGTGTAGTGGTCGTTCACTCAACGTAAAACTTCACTGCACTGTAGCTCATGGAGAGTAACATAAACATGCATGAACAATTCATTCAATTCATTCCATCAACTCTTGCCACGAAATTCGCCGCCCAGGGGCCCTGTTGACAGAGTTGAAGTGGGTTCCGATTCAAAGACTCGGTCCACAGTGGCTCACGGCGACGCGCGACGCATCGCAATGCAGGCCTCCCTGCCGGCAAGGGCAAGTGGAACACACCTGAAGGGCAGGCCTGGTGCACCGAGGGTGAAACCATTGGAAGGAGAGAAGCACCGTTGGCGCACCACATGTGGCAGGTCTATGCAGGTCTGGTTGGTTCACAGACTAATTAAGATGGAACCCTGAAAACCTCTCGTGTGTAAAGGAAAGCCGTCTTTTTTCAGGGTGCCATTCTCAGGGTGCAATGTCAGTTTCCGGGAACTGTAGGGAGCTTGCTGACTATGCCTGCTTTTTTTCCCTCTAATGGGCACCACATGAACCTTGGATCAATGACATGTTGTTGCAATTCTAGCCTTGATGAGCTTTGTTGTATGGTCATGGTTTTGGAATGTGTACCCAGCGGTCTGAAGTCCAAGGACTTGCATGGTACCTTTTTGTGCAAAGTGCAGAGGACCATTTAGTTGTCTTGCATGCACTCGCTGGAATCATGGGCCAACGTGAAAAGGCACGGCCCAACATTTGGGATGACCATATATTTCTACTTGTACCTTGTACCTTGGAACTAACAGTGGAAGTGGAAAGCCGCCTCTTTCGGAAAGTCGTCTTCCTTTGGCCACTTCCCACCACTTCCGAGTTCCACGGAGTGTCCCAAACAGGCGGTGCGGAAGACACACCTTTTCACTTACACTTCGCTTCGGCAACGGTCAGACCGGCAACCCCCAGAAGGGCCATCTGGCTCGAAGCACTGCTCTCCACGCTCGACCCGCATCAGGCCCAGGAGCTCACACCGGTGAGTTCCGTGCGCCCCTCGCCGCGGGAGGACTTCATCATCGGCCCGGACACTCGGTGACGCGACCGCGGTGAAGGGTGAAGAAACCCAGTGAAGAGCAGAGGAAACCCAGAAGAAGAGTTCCATCTTTTCCCTCAGAATGGGCGCAGTCTGTTTTGGGCGCAGGGATGCAAAGCATCCATGAATTCCCATGAAGAAAAGACCATGTAGCCCCATTCAGCCGAGCTGGTTCAGGATTCGGGACTGTTCTTCCACAACTCAGGTCCGTGCCGTGTCCACCACCATTAAAGTACAATTATATGTTATCAAAGTGATGGGCGCAACACCCAGACTGCCTGCTTGGGCGGCCTGCCTTTGACCGCATGAAGGACCGCCGTCAAGGAGAAGCCGCAGAAATCGTGAAAAACATGTCCTTTTGGAGGTATGACTCATGGTGACGACAAAGGAATATAACAATCCTGGATGCCTAACCACTTGGTCAACTACTTCCATCACTTCCATCAACCATTTACAGAAGCAGCATAGAACATCATAATCATTTTTTCCATATCAACATCAACTACCTCCACCAAAAAGAACTATTCTATATAGTTGCTCATGTTTTTCTTGTTAAACGCGTGTTTGACTAGGCACTTCAAATGTGGTGACCAGTGACCTCCAACGGTGCATCGGCAACGCGACCAGGCTTCGAAGAGGAGATTGTTGAAAGCAGCGAGGAGGGCGAGCGACCTCGGACGGGGCGAAAGGATAGGCCGCAAGATTTGGAGGAATACATGGTTTCTGTGGTGTGATGAGAGGAATCCAGGAAAGTCAGAGAACAGGTCAGTTACCACTTCAATCATCTTCAAAGAGCTAGGTGATGCTAGGTGTGTATGTTCCTTTGTATGTATATAAATGAGTATACATGCTATCCCTGGCTCCGCCCCTGCAATGAGAGCTGTGTTTATACAGAAAGTGGTTTTGTGAGCTTCTATAGTTTCCCAATTGTTCTTATGATTTTCACGGTAAAGGTGATAAAGGTGAAGGTTCGCAATTTTTCAAAAGACCTGACAAAACCTTTTGTGGGGCCACCCCAGGATGAAACTGCCATTTGTGGGCCACGTGAGGGCAAATGTTAAAGTTTAAAGCAAAGAAACGTCACCCCACCATCCACTTATTCGCCAACCGAGGGTCAAGCAGCAGGAACAAACCATTCCAACCTTACACACACTCATGTGAACCGTCTCACTGACAGCAAGATACAAGAAGAACTGTTCAGATCTTGCGCACTTCTTTACGGACAAACCTTACACACCCTTGAGAATTTGCAGTGTAAATTAGTGATTGCAAGTTCACACACGCACACTTCGACAATTGTATTCAGTTAGCTCAATTTCTCCGATGGGAAAGAAGGTGAAGAACCGCAAGGCGAAAAAGTCCAGTAACTTGAATTGTTGAAAAAATGTTTCACTCGCGCGGCTGGTTGCAGTTCACAAGCGGCTGAGACCTGTTTGTGGGGTGGAATACATGAAGAACCATGAAACAACACGCGGAAGAGTGGGGTAAACAGCTTGTGCAAAAGTTGTGTGGCAGGTACACACCAAAGCGTCCTTTGGTGCTTCCCCTCCAGCGACTTAGCTTCGTTGGGCAAGGTTCGTCGCCGGAGGCCTTGGCCCCCCTGCCTGTGAAAGGTGGTGGTGGAAAACCCTTTGTCCAGGGGTGGACACACACAAGTCGCCGCGTTCGGCGCTTTTTCAAAAACCGGTGGCAGGCGTGATAGTTATGCCCCTTTTGGACATATAGGCTCACGAGTTCAGCCGCAGCAGCTTCAGCGCTGGAAGGTGGGAATGTGTATGTTCGAATGGTGTGGAGTCGTGATTGGAGGCCTGATAGAGCCAAGCGCTGGCTCCCGGCGGTTGTGGAATCCCGGATTTTCCAGGGTTGGGAAGGTTGCATGTAGGTGATGGTGCGTTGTGGGAGGTCGATGTTGAAACCGAGGAGATGAAAATCCTCCACCGGTTCGAGTTCCACTGGGTCGCCAAAGAAATTGTGGTGGATGAGGGTTTGGATGGCCGGGTGTTGAAGGAAATGTTCGTTGTGGACAATGAAGCGGTTGTCAACATAGCGATAGTAAGCAAAGTGGAGGTCAGTGTGTTGAAGGAGGTTGTTGTGGAGCTGATGCCAGGAATGCTCAATGAGGGTGATGGCAACATTGCATAGGGCTGGAGAGAGCTGGGATCCAATCCCGGCCCCTCGGATTTGTTTGTAAGTATTGTTGCAAGCCCGGAAAATGCATGTGTTGAGGGCAAAAGCCACGATGGTGGTAATGTCGGAAGTCTGGATGGTGCGTTGGGTAGGGTGTTTTCGATGGTGTCTGCCAATGTGTGAGTGGTGGAACGGGTTGCCGGTGGCCTGGACATCCACCGTGAGGGTGTGTGTGGATTGTTGTTGTTGCCAGTGGTGGACGAGCGAGTGAACCGCATCGATAAGTCTGTGCTGTGGAACTGAGTTGAAGAAACCGACCAAGTCATCGTTGGTGGCGTGTAGTGAGATGTCGGGTGGGGTTTGGGTGAGGTAGCTGTGAAAATGGTGCCAGAGCTGGGGAATGGACATTTGGCCGGGATGTTGAGGGTAGAGGTGTTGGAGGATGATGTCAAGGGCACGGCTGGTAATGCGAAGCAAGTTGCCACTGAGTGATTGGAAGTATGAGATAATTGTACGGCCTTTTTGCCAGTGCTTCTTCTCCTTGAGGTGGACAACGCCATAGGGGATGTTGAAGTCTTTTCGGAAGCCCCACTTGTAGCGAGTGCGTAAAATGGGGGGGACTGTGGCGGCCAGGTGGTCGTGGATATTGGCGGCATTGATATAAGGAAGTGGTTCAAAAAGTTCAGGGGATTGCCATGTATTCAGGACGCCAGTGAAATATTGGCGAGGGCAAAACAGCCTGAGTTGTTGGAGCTCATGGTCGGCATGGTGAAGTAATGTGTGTTGGCCAAGATGTTCTTGGAGTTGGCGAAGCAGGCGAGCCGTAAAACGGGGTTGCTGCTTAAGGTGTGTGTTGTGGAGGCGCCATTGGTGCTCAAGGAATGGCTGCAAGTGTTGAACGAGGGATGGTGGAAGCCCTTGTAGTTTGAGCCATTTAGTGTAGGCCGTCTTGAAAATGATGAAGTAGCGAGCCTTGCTTGGGTAGTAGGTGCTGTTCATATTGGCGTTGAGAAAAATGCCGAGATGAGTGGGGAGTTGGAGTTGGTCAAGTGTAAGGATGTAGTGGCCGTTGATGGTGGGGGTATCGGGATCCTGCAAGAGGGTGCGAAGATGAGCGCATGCACAGGGGAGGTCTGCTGGATCTGGCGGGGAGTGAAGGGTGTCCTCCCATGTGCGGTGGTTATGCAGGTGGGAACGTAAGGTTTTGTGTGCAGCTTCTCTCAATCTGTGGGAGGGGAGGTGGAGGGGGATGGTGAAGTGCTTGTGTTGCTGAATGGTGGTACGAAGCCATTGCTGGCAGTGCTTGGTGAAATCGTCGTGGGCCAGAAATGGTACTGTCAATGGAATATTTGGTTTTGGCGGTGTGAGGTTGCGGTAGAGGAGGGCTTTGTTGAGGATATGGAGAGCCCTGCTGCGGCCGGGTTCTTCAAGGTTTGCGGCCATACGTCGGATTGCATAGACTTCGAGGTCAGTGTGGCGGCCGCTTCGTAGCTCTTTGGCTGCTTCAAAGGAGGCTGCGGTGTGTTTGGTAAGGTTGCGGAGAAGTTGGAGGGCGTGATGCTTGGTGGAGGTGTAAAGGTGTGGTTCTCTGAGGGTGTACTGGCGTTGCCGAAGGCGTCTAAAGAGTCGTTTGTGGGTTGCTAATCTGGAGTAGAAGTGGGCTCTGTGTTTTGTGAACTGCCAGCCCTGAGCTTTGAGCTTGAGGTGGTGGGAAATGAAAGGCCAGTTGAGCGTAGGCATCCAGTTTGCGATGTAGTGGTGCTCTTGGATCCAGGCTTGGTCATATGTGTCATGGGAGGTAAGTTGAATGGTAGTGTAGTGGTGGATGTTGTTGTGTGAGTGCCAATAACGTAAGGAGAGTTCTGCAGAGATGGGGATGTTGTTCTGGAGTTGTTTGAGTTTGGCACGGCGATTGTGCTCGCGGTGGGGAATGCCAATAGCTGTGGAGCCAACATAGAAGTGGCCATGCTGATGGTAGCAGCGTTGGGGCTGGTCGGAATTGAAGTGGAGCTTGATGTAGACTGAATTCGAGGAGAGGAAGTTGTGGTAGTGGTATGTGTGGGGCAAAATGTGGAGCTGGCGGAGACGGTTGCGCCATTGTTGTGAGCGACGGGTGTTGGAAGGGTATGCGAAAAGGAGTGTGATATGGATAAGGCCGGTTGCAAAGATGGCCTCGGCACGGTCGATGTATTGGGTGCGGTGAATGAGCATAGAGAGTGCTCGGTGCAAGTGGAAAAGTTGGGTGAGGTTGGTGTGGCTGGGTTGCTGCTGGGCAAGGATGGCGAGTCAGCAACCGATGGCTGCTCCAACACCCACCAGCTGTTGTAGGCTACGAATGGGGAGTCGGTTGACCCGGTTGAGGGGTAGGCCATACTTTGTGGCTGCTTCTTTTAGCTGCTGCGTGGTGACTTTGCTTGTTTGCAGCAAGCGAACGACGTCCTTGGCGGCTTCTTGGATGGTGGGGTCGAAGGTAGTGACCCATTGTTGGATCTCTGGGTGGTTCCAGCCTTCGGGGATATCGTCTTGCAAGACGTCGGTGAGGGCTGGTGGTTTTGGTGGTGGTGGAGTGGGTGCATGGGATGGGGCGGCCGGTGCGGAGGATCGGCTGGTGCTCTTGACTGGTGTGAGTGGGTTGCCCAGGTCGTGGAGCTTTTGACGTGCACGAGCCAGTTCATCGTTGGTGTTTTTGAGGGCGCGTAGAGCGGTGCCTTCCGCAGGTGCTGGAGAGTGAGTTTGCAGTTGGTCGATAAGTAGTTTGATGAGGGGAGCGTGAAACGCTCGGGCGTGGGTGGTTTTGTTGGGGATGTCTGTGCTCTGTTGGGTGTGGAGGGTCTCCGCGATGCCGTCAAGGTCAAGGCGCTTTTCACGGAGTTGTTGGAGAAAATGGGTCACGAAAACCGACTCCGCTATGCTTCTGGTGGCAATAAAACCTGTGTATTTGCCGTTGCTCAGTGTGCGGGCGGTGAACTCGGAGGTGCCGTGGTAAGCCAATTGCCACGGGAAAACCTCAAAGGTTGGGAGTCCTGCCACGCCTGCTTTTCGAGACCACTGGGTGGGTTGGATTGTACGATGTAGTTGGTGGCCGTGCAGAGTGTTGGAGTCCCAATGTTGCTCGGTTGGGTTCCAAGAGTCTGGAACAGGTGGAGTGGGGGATGGGATGTGTGGTGGTGGTGGGGCAGGCGCTGTGTTGCCACGTGCGGTGGGTGGTGGCGGTGGGCTGTGTTGGAATGTCGATGGTGGTGGAGTGACAGGTTCGGCCGTAGGCAGGGGTGGCGGTGGCGGAGGTGGAAACTCCGGCTGTGAGGTTGGTGCCTGTGGTGGTGGTGTATGCTGCGATGGCGGTGTGTACGGTGGAGTCACATACGGGTTGGAGTGGTGGACGTGGTGTGTACGGAGTGCGTGGGTGAGTGGGCCATAGGTGCCTGTGGGGCTGTAGGTGTGGTGAGTGGTGGTGGGAGGGGAAGTTGTGGTATCCGGGTTGGTAAGCTGCTGATGATGTTGCTGCATCAAATAGTGATTCCAGTAGTATTGCTGCCACTGCGCGTCCATGGTGGCTGGGCGAAGTATCACTGGATCGTGGGCTAGGAGCACCGATTGTTGATTTGAGCAAGCTGAACATGCGAGATCACGTCTGGGAGTGTCAAAAGAGGGAGTAAGCAGTGCCAGTGGAATCAAGTGGCGTTAACACAGTTATCCTGTCAGAGACCAAGGTGACAAAAGAAGAACAAGAAAAACCGGAAACAGCTGAGAAAACTGGAATACTGCAGAAATCAAGAAACAGTTTTCCGTGTTGATCCAAGTCCTTGGTTAGTGAGTGACTCGCCGCTGAAACGCACTGTTTTTTCGTTGTGCAAAGTGAAACCGAGCGTGTTGGTCTGCGGACTGAGTTGAGCCGATGTCCGAAGATGATGGTGGGCATGTTTGTAGAAGGCGGTGGCAAAACCGTGCATAAACATGAAAACTACGGAAGGTGTATGGGTAGGAATAGTTGTTGTGTGAATCATCCCCGGATAAATCATGATAGGCACCTCAGAAGCTGCGGCTGCTTGATCACTGGTTATCTGCATGCCACGGGTCCGTAGCGGGGTCATAGTTCTGGTGTGACAATGGCAGGGGGCGCCCCTGTGTGTCCACCCTTGTCGTAGAGGGGTGGAGCATGACCACTGGGGGTGGTGGACCCAAGTCGGAGGAACCAGCTTGTGGTGGGATGAAGGGGGTGGGCTGTTGTGTTGGAAGGTGATAATGTGCTGGCCACGGGTGCGTGGGTGAGGGAAAGACTGTCGGTGGTGCCACTGATGGTGTAGGCGTGTGAGATCCGCCTTGGAAGCACGGCCAGCCAGTTGCCGGGGGCACGGGCTGAAGGGGTTCGGTGGTAGCATGATGTTGTGGGGCTTGAGAGAGTGATGGTGGAGGTCGCTTTGGAAGCGGATGGACTGTAGCTGTTGAATGTCGGTTGGTGGCAGAGGCGGTGCTTTGGGGGGTCGGGGAACCGGTGCGTGGGTCCGGCTGTCGGGTGCGGGTGGGGGTAGTGGTGCGAGGAGGTGTCTTGGAGCGCTTGTTGCGCGGTGTGCCGCCGATGGGGGATGGAAATGTCGGTGGAGTGTGGGGCTGTTCCGGCAGGGTGACAGTGGGGGTGGGAATGAGGTTGACGTATTGCCATCGATCGTGTGGTTGTTTGTTGGTGGCTGATGTGGGATTGGGTGATGCGGTGGGGAAAGTACTGCTGGCTGTGGGAGGGGAGGTGGTCGATTGGTTGGTGTCTGCTGTAGGGATGAGGCCGGCAAAAGAAGGGAGCTGGACGATGGCGTGGATGTCCGTCTGGATGTGACGGTGATGGGTGGCTGCTCGAGGGGTTGCTCGAGGGGTGGTCTGTTGGGATTCGTGCATGAGAAGCGGTGGAAGTGGGTTGGCCAGAATGGATTCTGAAAATGGAGGAGTTTGGGTGGCGACATCTTGCAAAGTTGTATGCCTGGCCGCGGCGGTGGGAATTGGGTAGAAGCGGAGAGGTGAGGTGGAACTGGGTGGAGGATCTGTCTCTGTGTGTGTTGGTGGGGAGGTCTGTGCGGCTAGGTTGGGATCCAGGAAGTATGCCGCTGGGGGAAAACGGGCCATGGTGTCAATGGCATTGAGAGCCAAGCGCGTGTGGCTCTGGATGCGTTGTACGTTGTTGTGGTAAATGGCAATGAGCCGCTGGACGGGTGGTGGAAGTGTGTCAGTGAGAGGTTGATGTCCGATAGGGGTGTCGGTAAGGGCGTTGAGGCTGTCCAGGTGTTGGTGAAGAACGAATCGGTGGACATGAAGGTCGGTGAGGATGCCCATCAGGGCATGGGGTGGTTGGAGGGTGTATACTTCGGCCCAAAACGATTGGTCTGCCGAGATGTTGGTGGTGGCTGATGGTGCAGGTTGCGAGGTTGTGGGAACTGGATTTGGTTGAGGCTGCAGCGGGGAAGGTGGATCGTGCGTTTGTGGAGGTAGTTCCTCCGGATCTTCATTGAAGAGAAAAAGAACCTCAGACTGCTCATCATAATCGGCGGTGCTCTCCATTGAAAGGCAAGAGTGGAGGCTGTGCACTGTTGGTGGTAACGATCACGAGTTTGAAAAAACGGCCGCGGTCAAAAATGGAATTGGAAAGGCAGAACGAGGTCTCGATCTAAGTGTATTGTGCATTGAAGACGGTCTAGACAAAGTCGAAAAGTGAATAAACTGAATGGAGACTGTGTTCTTTTTTTGGTCATCACACGATGTGTGAGAATGGTGCGGGGTGAAACTATGAGCTACTGCGGCGTGAATTGAGCTCGGCCGCGGCTGCAGCTGCGGCTTGGCGCGCAATCCGCAGGATGGTCTGTTGGAGCGTGGCCGCTTGCTGCTCTGTTAGCGGTGCGTCTGGAATAGGAGGCACTGGTGGGAACACTGTAGTGGTATTGGTGGTAGTGGTTGGGTGGAAGTGAGTTGGCGGCGCGGGACGTGACGTGGCTGGTCGTCGAGTGGAATGTGCTGTGGGATTGAGGTAGTGTTTGATGTCAGTGGAAAAGTTGAAGGGTAGAAGTTGGCCGTTCCGGTGGGGACGTGGAATGGTGACCTGTAAGGGGATGCGTGTAGGTGTTGCTGAATGTGGAGCGTGGTACAATTGTGGGGGTCCCACCCAGGTGGTATTGATTGGTGGGTGCCCCGGACGTGCTTTGGGTAGAATGGGAACATTGGTGGTGAGGATGACAGGGTCCTCAGTGCTGGTAGAGGATGTGGTAGATGGTGGTGCAGGTGGTGCTGTGGGATGCGGAAGTGTGGCTGTGGGCTGTGTTGGTGTTGGTTTGGGGTTTGTCTGTGGCGTGTTGCGTGTGGAAAGGTTCCGGTAAGATGTGTGGGAAACAGGGGGGGCTTTTGCAGGAGGTGATGTAGATGTTGTGGAGGTTTTTTCCGGTACAGTGCTGACCGGAGGGCAAAGCATGGGAGTATGCTGTGGGGAATCTTCCTCCTTTTTCGTGAGTTCCAACTTGGTGTCGTTGGTGGATGGTTCGACGGGCTCTGCCTTGGTGAGGTGTGGTGCCTCATCTTTCACTTCGATAGACTCTGTAGGAGTGCGATCCCAGTCGGGAGAGTCGTAATCCATGGGGTGGTGAGAAGGCGAAGTGGGATGTATGGAGCGGCCCGTCGAGAGTTCAAATGGCTGCGGAGAAAAATGTGTGACTGCTGGGCAGTAAGATGTAGAAAGTGTGAGGATAACTAATTGGACGGGTTTTTCTGAGCAAAGCGTAATGTGTGAGACAAAGCGTTGTCCGGGCAGCCTCAGAGGGAGGATGACGGCGTGTCAGCAAGGAGGTGGGAAGCTGCTGAAGAAGTGGAACTGGAATTGGAAGCCGTCCAAAGTGCTTGATGCAGGTGTCCGCGGTGGCCGTGAGCTGCAGAAGGTCGGTCTGGGATTGTCTGGTGTCGATGGGTTGTGTGGTTTGGCTGTGAGAGTGTGGTGAGAGGGAGGCGATCTCGGGAACGAGACCTGTCTCTGCAACTGAATCGGCGAATGAGCGGTGGTGTGTTGATGGGTGATGGTATGGCTGGGTCACGTTGGAAGGTGGCTACGGAGAGGAAGTTGGTTTGCTGTGGTGGGATGTCGAGGGTGGGGTCAATGCGGTAGTGGCCAGGGGAACCTGGTGAGCCAGGAAGGAATTGCAGCCTGTTGAGTCCACGTCGGGCGTCGTGGGCGGTGTTGATCAAGTGTCGGAGGGTGTTGCGTAGCTGCAGAAAAAGTCTGTAGGCTGGTGTGTTGGTGAATGTAGACATTGGAGGGATGGGATCTTGCACAATGGGGTGATGTTGGAGATCCTCTGCGATTGTGGAAAACCATCGACAGTGTGAGTGTGAAAAGTGGTAAATCGGTTAGATGGCTGAGTTTTTCCGCTCGCCGAAAAATATCAGTGAGACTTGAAAAATGAAATGTAGCAGCAGCTGTGGGCAGGGATGCCGTCTCAGAGTTGGCAAGTTGCATGGCGGCCGCTGTAGAGCCTGGGTTGGGATGTTGCTGCAGTGCTCGATGTTGTAGTTAGCCACTGCGGTGTGGAAGGTTGTCGCGGGAGCGTGAACGTTCCCTGGTGTGAGTGGCAATGTTGATGTTGGTGGCCGGGGTAGCTTGTGGCGGGGGACCTGTCCAGTGAGAGTGTAGACGTTCTGCGTCTTGTGGTGGGGTACGTGGTGAGGGAGAGGGTGATCGGCTGGAAAGTCCGGGTGGTAGTGGAAAACCTGGCGGTATGTCGTGTAGAATGGCCAGGTTTCTGCTGGAGAGTGAGGCTGTGGGGTTGATGCGGTATTGCCCTGGGAGCCCTGGGCCGGTGGTAACAAATTGAAGGAGCCGACGAGCCTGGGAGAGGCTATCAATCAGGCGGTCCAGCAAGATCAGGTCACCGCGCATTCGGTAAAGGAGGTTATATGCTCTCTGGTCCTGAAAATACGTCTGGCTTGGCATAGGTTCAGTGTGAAATGGGTGATGGCGGAGGTGTTGGTTGACCATAAAGAGAAGGTCCAAGGAGCTGTTGAGGGATTGAAAGTCAGGCTGAGTGCAAATCGAAGGTTGGAGCCAGCTCGGAGGGCGCTGTGGCAGGTAGTGTTCTGTGTCGGAGGTGTTGCCATGGGGGCGAGCGCGAGGATTGGCCATAACGATTGGTACAGGAAAGCAGGACAAAGTGGCGCACAAAAGGCTGCGGAGCTAGAGTGAGCCTGAAACCTGAAAGACCGAAGTTGTGCAAAATTGGTGAAAGTAGACCGGGCATGAAAAACAAATTGTCAGTGCATGTCAGTGGATTTGTCCTGCGGCACGCCGTAGAGAAAGCTGGGTGAAACGGGTCATATGAAATAACTGCCAACGGGCGTAAGTGGAGATTTCTCCGGATGGCTGTTCTCACTAAGTTCTCGCTCAGCGGCCGGCGGCAGCAGCACAGCAGCAGGAGGTGATCGATGTGGTGAAGTCGGTGGCGTTGTTTTGGGGGAAGGGGAAAAATCCGGTTGTGAATGTGGTGCTGGGGAAACTGCTGGTGAGGTGGGTGTTGGTGAGAGGGAAGGTGCTTGTCGTGGTGGTTCTGTTGGTAGTGGTGTGGAGGAAAGTTGCTGGTCTTGCTGACGTTGCATGTCTTTGAGTTCTTGCCATCGGGCTTGGCATTGCTCGACGGAGAAGCCACCTCGGCGAGCCACAGTGGTCCAGTTGGGACGAAGTCTGGGGTTTTCTTTGAGTTCAACCAGGCGGCAATCGGCGTCGCCGTCCCACGCGTCCCAGTCCGCTTGTTGGTTCAGTGGTGGTGGGAGTGGTTGCTTCCGCTTGCGTGTTGTGGTAGGTTGTGGAGCTGGGGGTGTTGTTGGTGTGTCGTCGGAGTCTTTTGAGAGTGGTGCTGGTAAACGGATGGGTGGTCTGGATGGTGCTGAGTCACAGGAGGAGGTGGTGGATGGTAAACGTATAGGGTGGATAGGCGGAGTTGGGAGTGGCTGAAAGTGTTGGCGGAAAGTGGGATCCGCTTGGTGGATGTGGTGGAGGAAATGAGTGTGAAGGTGCGCTACAATATCTGTTGCTTGTCTGAGCAGGTTTTGCACCTGCGAAAGTACCAATGTGGTTCTGTGTATGAGAGTTGAGGTGTCGTTGTGTAGAGGTGTCAGTGTGCTGCTCATGACTTGGAGATGTAGGGATGTACAGTAGCACAGAGTCGTCACGGGTTGCTGCGGCAGCGCGCCAAAGCAGCAGGACAGCAGCTGATCTGCAGGAGCGCGTCATCACGTGGCCGTGCATATGAATTAAACGAGCATCAAATTCCCACGGGCATGGTGCGAAAATGCAAGTCCGGTTGTACAATCAAGTGCATGAAACTCTGACATGTGAAATACTCCATCAAGACAGCTGGTACGATTCGGAAAAAGATGTTTAAAGCAAAACCTGCAGAGCTTGAAAAATTGAGGGTTCAAAATTCGCGTGGTCGCTGCAGGAGGCTCTTTTTGGCTGCTATGAGCAAAGGTTATGTGGTGGTGTGAGACAAAAGGTGGAGGTGGAGGTGGTAGTGGTGTGGAGGTGTTGGACAGTGGTGTTATGTGTCTGGTGGAGTGGAGTTTGTGGACCAGGCCAGTCCTTTGACAATGGCATGGTCCGGGTGGATCACCCAGCAGCGGCCCTTCTGGTGGAAAACTGCGCCGTGGTGATCGTTAAGGAGGTTCATGGCGTGTTCCTCACCTCCGGAGGTATATTTTGTGGCGGCACCCCAAGCAAGGAGTGTGATGATAAGGGAATGGGAGTTCTTGTGGAGTTGCCAGGTGTTGTGGATGATGCGGGCAAATTCGTTGTGATCATGGGGTTGGTTGTGGGTGATGCGGACACCCTGGGCAAAAAATCCAGGGTAGTTGGCAAAGTGAAGTGTGCTGGGTAAAAATCGACCTTGGCGTAGAATGTTGGAAATGTTGCCGACGGGGCCTGTGTGGCCTGCGTTGATGTGGGCGACTTCCCGGTGGGTTGATGTGGCTCGGGAGACCGCGGGCGGTTCTGGTGTAGTGGCTTTTGTGTTGAGGAAAGGAAGTGAAATGGCGTAGTATTGGAATGGGTCGTATTGGTGAGTTGTGTCGTTCCACTTGGCGTGAGTATATTGCCGGAAATCGGTGATCTCCTTGTAGGTGATGTTGCAGTCTGTGAGGAGATTGGCAATGTACTGGTGCTGTGGTCGGTTGGGGTTGTCAAGTTGGGTGGCGTGGAATTCAAGCCATTCCAGGAGTTGGTCTGCAGGTGAAAAGGTGTGAAAGTTGGGTGGAGGTCGCCAACGGTTGATTGGGCGACGAAGGACGGCTGTGGTGGGAAATTGAGAGGGGTCTGGGTTGGTGCGTTCAGTGTTGGGGCGTAAATCGATGGGTTGTGGTGGTGAGCGACTGCGGGATGGTGTAAGGCTGGATGTGTAAGTGGGATGTCGAGGGTGAACGGCGTCGCCGGGTTGCGCTGTGGTGCTTGGAGTGGTGGTGATGTCGATGTCGGCGGCGGTGGTGGTGGCGTCCTCGGCGGTGATGGTCGGACTTGCGTCGGCTCTTGTGGTGGTGGCGGCGACTGCTGTGTGGTGGCTGTGGGGAAGGTGGTTGTGGTGCTGGTGAGGCGGTGGTGTCAAGCTTGTCCGTTGCAGGTGGTGAAGGTCCAGGAGCTGGTGTGGCTGATGCAAGGGATGGTGATGCGGAAGGTTGGGATGCGGTAGCTGGAGGGGTCGTGCTTTGGACCGGCAATGGAGCGTCCGTGGCGGTTGTGGGGATGTGTTGGATTGGTGGTGTTGGATCTGATGGCGTCTGTTGTGGGAGTGGAGGCTGGACTGGTGGTGAAGCGCTGATGGTTTGTGGAGGGGGCGGCGGGGGCAATGGTTGGGGTGGGGGCTGTGTGACTGGGGGAAAGGCTGAGTAGGGTTGCCAAACGCCCTGGGGGATGGCGCATTGTGGGTCTGTGGATGGGTGATTGGCAATCGCGGTCTGTTGCTGTGTTGGAGGGGGATGTGTCAGTGTAGTGGGGGGAGGAAGTTCAGCCGGTGGTGTGGGATGTAGTGGTGGCAACAGGTATGAAGGGGGAGGTGCTGCTGACGGAAATACTGGAGTTGGATGTGTGGGCTGCGGTGGCACGTGACATGGTTGCACAAACGTCCAGGTGGACGGTGTGCCGTAGGTCAATGCAGTGGCGGTGGGATTGGACAAAAAAGGTGGTGGTTGGAATGGTTGTGGGTGTGGGTGAGGGTATGCCGATGGTTGTGGCGAGGGAAAGGTGGGTGCAGTTGATGGCTGTGGCAGCGGCCATGTGGGTTGAGGTTGCGTGGTAGGTAGTGGTGGTGGCGTGGCGTGAGCGTATGGCCACGGAAAATGCATGTCGTGGTCGTAGCTATGGCTCGGCGCGGCGCGGCAGCAAAAATGCAGCGGAGAAGTGCCGAGTTGTATTGTCATGATGTTGTTGAAAGTCTCATCTCTGGTGTTGATGGAGAGTATGTTGTAAGGTGGTGCTAGAGGTGAGCTTGTTGGTAGGTGTGTGTTCATGCATCTCGAATTAGATTGAAGAGCTCTAATGCCCAAACTTGAGTTCTGCTGATGAAAGAGTCACGGCATCGATATGGCAAAACGTGGAAACACAAACGTGACTTGGAGAAGTGAACATGACGGATCCGAAATCTGAAAGCTGATATCCGATGTATTCTGCAAGAACCGTTTTTTGGCCCGGCGGCCGGTATGTCGGTTGATTCTGTGAGGGTGTCGGTGCCTTCCTGTGAGAGTCCAGTGAGTGGTGGTGCGTTGTGGTGGTTGCTTTCCCATGCAAGATCGGCGCCCCTGTGACGGGGATCACACTCAGCACCCGAGTGGGACGGCTGAGCGGGACACACTTCGACAATTGTATTCAGTTAGCTCAATTTCTCCGATGGGAAAGAAGGTGAAGAACCGCAAGGCGAAAAAGTCCAGTAACTTGAATTGTTGAAAAAATGTTTCACTCGCGCGGCTGGTTGCAGTTCACAAGCGGCTGAGACCTGTTTGTGGGGTGGAATACATGAAGAACCATGAAACAACACGCGGAAGAGTGGGGTAAACAGCTTGTGCAAAAGTTGTGTGGCAGGTACACACCAAAGCGTCCTTTGGTGCTTCCCCTCCAGCGACTTAGCTTCGTTGGGCAAGGTTCGTCGCCGGAGGCCTTGCCCCCCTGCCTGTGAAAGGTGGTGGTGGAAAACCCTTTGTCCAGGGGTGGACACACACACACCACACACACTTAGATAGAGGTTTATGCAATGCCAGAATCCACAAGGAAAGGAATGAGGGAACGGAAAGGTGCAAAGTCCGCGCATTTGAAGTGTTCAACATGTTGTTTCACGTGATTGCAGAAAGCGGCTGGCGTCGGGCGAGCAATCGCATCGCTTGTGCACTTGCACTGGATCAAGGTAAGAAATGCAGAGCTTCTTTCACACGCATCGCGTGCCCCAGCTAGAACCAACAAACAATCAGCTAATTTAGGCGACACAGTTGCACCCACAGACCCCACCCCCCCACCCCCCACCCCACCCACTCCACCAGGATGCAAGATGTGATAATTTGGCCATGGGCCAATCATTCCATAAGATTCCCACCAGCCCCACCACCCCACCCCCTGTGTTTTGTTTTTCAGTGAACTAACCTCGGTATGGTCTCACCTCTTATGTATGTACATGACTGACACATTTGGCTCAAGACTGAGAAAAGCCGCTTGCTTTCACAGAGCGATTGCATTCGACTCGTGTCCGAGCATTGTCGGCTGGACCTCTCTCGAGACTGTGTTCTTTCCAAGAGAAATCCACTGCATTGCACTTCGTGTCACCCCCCCACCACGCCCCCCACCCCACCAGGATGTAAGATGTTTTGATGTGGCCATTGGGCCACTAAAGCGTCAAAGGCAAGTGATCCACCGCCCCCACCCCGGAGCTAGGAAGCACGTAAGTGCACAAGTGATTGATGCCCAGTGCGCAAGTGATGTCCAGTGCGCAAGTGATGTAAGTTCCCAGTGCGCAAGTGCTTGCCCGGCCCTGGGGTCAGGCTGCTGCAATACGGTGGGAAACCTGTTTATGGGGTAGCATGCAAAACCGCCATGAAAGCAAACCAAGTGTGGAACAGCCTGAGCAACAGTTAAGTGCAAGTACGTCGGCAAGCGTCCTTGCCGATATCCTGGGATCATTTGGGGAGCTTCGGCTTCGTTGGATGCACCTGACATGTCCTCTCCATCCCGCTGGCTGTGGGCAAGAGTGATGAGCTGAAAACCCTTAGGTACAGGTATGACACACACAACAGGCCGCTCCGTGGTGCAGTCACCTAACAAGCCTTAGATAAAAGACAAAAAGGAAAGAAAAGAGCAAGCCAAAGAGGGCAAGAGAGAAAGATAGGTGTAGAGGCGTGCATGTCTGCCGCACGAGGGGCAAATTACGGGCACAAAACCTGAATAGCCACCTAACAAGCCTTAGGAAAGAGAGAAAGAAAGACAGAACAAAACCAAGAGGGCAAGAGAGAAAAATAGTGGTAGGGTTGTGCATGTCTGCCTAATTATGGCAAATATTGGCAAATTATGGAGCCAAAGCCTGAATAGCCACCTAACAAGCCTTAGAAAAGAAAGAAAGACAGAAAGAGCAACACGAAAAAGGGCAAGAGAAAACATAGGTGTAGCGAAAAATGCGAGACCGAGGGGTAGGGAAACGAGCCTCAAGAACAACCTAACAAGCCTGAAGAAACACCTGACAAACGAAGAAACCGCAAGAAAGAAGGACAGAGGGGGCAGGGGTGGGTTTGGGGGTCTATTCTCCGTATGCTCGGCAGCTTCATATCCGTATGCTCGGCAGCTTTGCGGTCTATTGATCATGAGTGAGACAGGAAAATCGTGAACCATAATCCACGGATGCAGGAACGCAAATTTGATATCTGATACACCATGGCTTAAGCGCCCCGTTGCCGGGGATCACACTGTGCACCCGAGTGGCAGAACACAGCGAATCACACTTAGATAGAGGTTTATGCAATGCCAGAATCCACAAGGAAAGGAATGAGGGAACGGAAAGGTGCAAAGTCCACGCATTTGAAGTGTTCAACATGTTTCACGTGACTGCAGAAAGCGGCTGGCGTCAGGCTGCTGCAATACGGCGGGAAACCTGATTATGGGGTAGCATGCGAAACGGCCATGAAAGCAAACCAAGAGTGGAACAGCGTGAGCAACAGTTAAGTGCAGGTACGTCGGCAAACGTCCTTGCCGATATCCTAGAATCATGTGAGGAGCTTCGTTGGATGGAGCCTCACATGTCCTCTCCATCCCCCTGCTGGCTGTGGACAAGAATGATGAGTTGAAAACCCTTAGGTACAGGGTATGACACACACACAGCCTTTTGAGGGCCAAACGCGGGTTTCATTTACAGCAAGATGGGGCCATTCTAGCATCACCTTGATGTGGCCTTACGTGAGGGTAAAAACCCTTCAGATCCTTTGTTGGGCGTCCCAGCGTGCTAGCACTTCTGGAATTGTTGTTTTTGATCCTGTGCAATGTGTTGTTTAATCCATACTCATTGGTTGATCCTTGCGTTCATTTTGCTCGAGTTGTGCCCAGGAAATATTGTAAACCATCAACATACCAACCATCGGTGCAGACACGCACACACACACACACACATATTTCATTTTCGCAGGCTATATACTGTATAATTTTGATGAAACAAAACAATATACATGTGTAAATTGTGCACATTTGTTTATGTACAGATGAATCAGCGCCGCCCCATCCGATTTGTTATAGGAATGGAGAGGATTTGAAGGACCTGTCAATAGTTTCGTGCTGGCAACAGAGTCAGTGGTAGAACAATAGTACAAGGTAACTCCGTTTTTTACGTGACTAGTTTGTCACACACGGTCATTTACAGGATGACACATTTCACCAGACTGAAGATCACCTTCATGATTTGCAGTACCCGCTGGTAGCTAGCGACCGCCCAAGATGAAATATGGATGGTTTCGTATGCGGATTCAGCTAATGGTTGTTTGGCTATACCATTCTTCCCTTACCTTTGAGGGTTCAAAGCGTTTGAAGATCAGTATCCAGAAACCTCCAGGCAAACATTGCATACTATGATTGCCGATGATTATATATTCGTCATTGTGGCCCATTCTGGCACAGTTGTTGCCATGTGCATCCACATTTTGAGTACACTTTTGGGGGGTGATCGAGTCATCGGAATTGACACGTTCCCGGGCCAAGGCAAGTTTGAGGCTTTGGACCAGCAGCTAAGCCTTGACGCCCAGGGCTCCCCACGCCCTGCCTCTGCCCCTCGCTCGAGCAAGCCGGGGACCCCAACGACCTCGGCTTCCGCGCGGACACTTCGCCGCAACGAGACAGTTCCGGCCAAGCCAAGCTGCCTTCCCAACCACCTGCTGGCAACGACAGCCCACGTCACCCCGAAGATCGTGGGTGAATTTTGACCCACCCGGAGGAGTGCCCATGGCTGAACTAATTTCCAGCAATTGCTGCAGCATGACAACGAATTCCCTTGTAATGACCTATATTATCCCAAAATACGTTGACTCAGCGAAGCGGAGGAAACCTCGCTGCTTGCGACGGAACATCGTTTTCATGTCTTTTCCCCTGCAAAGATTGAACGATTCCATGGAGGCCGGGTCTGCCCAAGCAACGGCCAGGCTCTCAGAAAGCAATTCGCGTTGGCAGGAGGGGCTAGGAGAGCAACATAGTATACATCAACTATTCTGATGCCAGGGATTTGAGCTGACTTATATATATATATAAATGATGTTTATTCCGTGGGTATGGATGAAGTCTTGCTATGCATTTTTAATGTTGATGGAGTGTGTTATTGTTAAGATTGCCCACTTTGCAGATGGTCGCTTGTTGGACTCCCACCAAATGAGCAAAAGGAAAGACTGACACATTGTTGCTTGTGTGGGGGGCGGGCGAAGTTTAGTGAACAGTTATTCTACTGTTGGTTTTGAACCGTACTCCAAGATGGTCTCACTCTTATACCATCAGGGTGAGCCATAAGAGAGCTATAGCAGCTAGTTGCATTTGGGCTTTTTGACCAAGGCAATCATAGATGCCTTTTGAAACATCATTCTTGCTACTGGGCTTCCCGAAAGATGTGACAGCAGTCCACAAATACGATGTACACGACCCAGAAATTCTTGCCGGGCATGGAATAATTAGGTCTTCGTTTCACGATGGCAGAAGAACTTCGCGTTGTTTGAATTGCAAGATTGTTGAGCTCAGATGAAGTGAAAAGGGACGAGACCCTCACTCAACAAGCAGCAGACTTTTGTGAGGTATTTGCATCCCCATGCACAGCACAATGCAACATTGTGTAACAATCTCAAGTCGTGCAAGAAATTCCAACCTGGCATACAAAAAAGATCAAAAACACACACCCAGTGGCAGCACAGAGCTTCTTCAAGCTTCACAGCGTGCAAGCCAGTGGCTTTCACAGATTCGTGATTCGGGGAAAGTCAGCCGTTTTTGGGCTTTGCCTCATGAAGATGGCCTCCCTTGGGCGCGCGACTCGCCCCAAGAGTGAAGATCTCATCCAGCGACTCCGTGTCAACCAGTACCTTGGCACGGCACCGGGTGGACAACGGCGAAAGCCAGCTCGGCGGGGGAGTGCACTAGCCGTTGTGTTCTTTGTTTTTTTGATCTTGGCACGTGTGATATTTTTTTGAGTTTATGTCAGTATACTGTATATTTATATTGATTTATATTTATATCACCTGATTCATATTGATCTTTATTGTCTTTGATTTAGAGATTTCCAGCTCGTCTCTCTCTCTCTCTAATTATGTTTGCTATGTGCCACAAACTTTGTTCAAACTCACCTCGCAGTTCGGGAGACGCATCAAAATAAAAATAAAAATGCATCAAGAAATAAACACAAATGCATCAAAAAAAAACATAGAAAGAAACGAGCAAAGGAAGGAAGGAAGGAACGAGGCAAGAAAGGAAGAGGAAGCAAGCAAGGAAGGAAGGAAGGAAGGGCTAGCGGGGGTAGGCAGGTAGGTAGAAACGAAGCAAGCAAGCAAGGAAGGAAGGAAGGGCTAGCGGGATGGAAGGAAGGAAGGAAGGAAATAAGGAAGGAAGGAAAGAAAGAAGGAAGGCTGTGAAATTGAAATGCGATGTTGCAAAGCTTTGCCCAGATGCCCAGCACAGAGACCATTCCAGTTATCAAAGGAAGATTTATTGGGGAAACTCCATGATATTTGTTTTTTGGTCGTGCCAAGTTACATTGCGGGGGAGGCGCTGCGCCCTCCCCCGCGTCCCCTCCCGCTTTTAATTGTTGAGCGTTTTCATTTCATTCATTTCATTTGTTCATTGACTCATTCATCCTGTCTTCCTTCTTTCTTTCATTTTCATGTTCATTTCATGTGATTTTACTGTTGTTTTAATTCTTTTGGTCACTGCTTCGAATGGATTATTGTTCTTCCCTTTGCACGTTTGGGTCCGTTTATTTTTTCTTGATCACACTGAAATATGTTTATTTTTTGATGCATTTATGTTCTTTTTTTGGTCCCCCGCCCGTTAATTCATTCGTATGTTAAAGGGGTGGATGCTTAATGGGGTGGATTGGAGAGTAGTAGATTTCAACATTATTCAACATTATTCAACATTGTTTGTCCCTTATCGAAACAATGATGGAAAGAGCTCAAGAAGTCTTTGTTTGCTATGAAGTCTTGACCGCTGTCCATGGAGTCTGGTTGGTTGCGATCATTCAGAGACACTGAGTGACTTCTTGAAGGGTTCCCTCCAATCCATTCATGCGATTGTGCAGCTGCCTCAGCAAGTCCAAGTTCTTCGGTTTGGATCATCTGCATGTTGCATCTCGAAGTCTGGCCCCGTGTATGTCGGGCAAGCTCCTAAAGAAGCAAGCAGGGTTTCAGAAGAGACAAACTGAAGAACAGCATAGGTGAAATGAAGAGGTTCAATGACACACAACACTTCTTGCTCTAGACTCAACGATGGACCCTTCACCGGAAGGGTTCCCATCGCCGGATTGGGCCGGCGTCTTCGGCGAACCGCCATGCTTGCTGCATCCGTTGCGACTGCAGCTTCTTTGCGGTGGCTTGGGCGCGCCGGAGCATTTTCTGGATCAGCAGCAGATTCCCTTTGTGGCTGATCCGTATGTGGACAATGCTGTCTTCCTGGCCCCGGCTCTGCAGAGCTTGTATGGACAAGGCCATCATGGCACAGTGTTGTTCATGGAGCCATGGTTGCAGATTCTTAGTCAAAAGCCACCCGAGTCAAGCCCTGAACGTATTCCGATAGAGCTGACTGCAGTTGAAGGGCTTTCAGCCGACTGCTCGTGCAATTGGCCCAGGATCTGCTCCAGCTCGATGTGACTGCGCTGCCTGACGTTCACGGTGTGGTCTCAGGACCCCCATGCCCGCCTTTCTCTGCACCCCGACTGATTTGCGGCAGGGATGTGGAGAGGTTGGCGTGGCCTATTGGGATGAATGATGGGGTTCATAGGCGGTGGACCATGGTGTTCGGACATGAGCCTCCATGCTACAATGTTCCCTCTCATAGAAACATGCTAAAGGTGCTGCCTTCTAAGGTCCAGCTGCTGCTCAAATACGAAGAAAGCTCTTTCTCACGTTTTGTTGCGAAAAGAGTAGGTCAAGCACCGCATCCGAGCATCATCCGACATTTCATTTTTGTGCCAAACAGAAGATTTCCTCCTTTCAGGCAATTGGCCAGCGCCAGCTGTATGAAGACCCGAGGAGCTGGGTGCTCCTTCAGGTCACGAAATCTATCATCCACCAAGGACATCGAGGAGCTCTCTTTTTTGTGCTGGAGCAGGTCATGGGGTGGAGCCTGCTGGCTTCAAATCTCTGTGCAGTTTTTTGGGGAGCGCTGGAGGAGGGTCCCTAGGAGAATTTCCGGTGCAATTCAACGAGGAACCTAAATGTTTTGGGGCAGCTGCAAGTTGGTCGGCCCATGATATGTTTTTTTGAGGTCACACGCCAAGAGGCGATGCTTCTTCACCGCTTGAGAGCTGGATCGCTGACGTGGAAGCTCGTGCCCCGATGTGGCAGATCTCTGTGCACTTCTTGAACTCGGTGGACTACGTGCCGCAGAATCGTCCCAGAATCTATGTCGTGGGCCTTAATCGTTCGAAAGGCTGTGGAGGACTTGTCTCTGTGCCACGGTTGCCTTCGCGATCTGCGCTGACGATAGACTCCTTCTTGCACCCAGGCAGTGTTTTTTTCGCAAAAGTTGTTCTTGAGAACTGTTATATCTTCGGCGAAGGTACAGTGACATCTAGCCGCCTACAGTCCCCAGACGTTTGATAGACTTGATGTCAGACAATGCTGTTTTTCCTGAACAGCGAGGCGAAGCTTTATAATGTGGTCCTCTGATAAACAAACGCACCCAGAATATTGTCAGCAATTTTCCCAGCACTGATCAATAAAGGCCCGCAGAATAATGTCTTTTTGGGGGGGGCGATATTTTTGTGAAAAAATATCTTCAATCTTAGGTCTTGATTCCTTTCATTTTAGTATTGCCAGAGTTGCTCCAGAGGTAGCTAAGTAATTTATGTGTTCATATTGTTCTAAGGTCTCCAATTGTTGAGGGGGGGAAAGGGGGGGTTGATTAATCAAGGGACTACATTAGGGATCTTCAGCAATAGTATAGTATAGACTTTGGAGCAGATCGGAGCAAGCTCCGGAGCAGGTTCAGGAGGAGGTTCCGGAGCAGGTTTCGGAGCAGAGGTTTCGGAGGAGGTTCCGGTGGAAGGGGACGTGTACGCGAGCGTACAACAAACGGGGGTTTGCTTGCAATGACTTGTTCCAATCTGTTGGTTTGACGTTCTGGTCATCATTTTGTTTGAATGCCTGAGTTCAGCCAAGTGGGGTAGCTCTTGGAGTTGGTCAACGTTTGTTGGCGGTTGTGTGAACCTCCGCCACGGTGCTTTGCTTGGCTGTGTTTTACTTTCTTTGACCCCGCCCGCCCTCTCCTTTTTTTGAAGTGGGTGCTTATCCGATGCGACCTTTTAGGTAAGTTTGGGGGTGGTTAGTTTCCTCCTGGTCGCATTTCTCCCCACACCAGGCTTGTGAGAGTTAAAAAGTGGCGTGTGTGGTGCGCAGGGGCAATTTACTGGTAATGTGAGTCTTACTTCCGGTTGGGTTTGGTGCTCCAATCCACCCTTCCTAACAATTGCTAAGCACATCCCGTGCAGGAGGTTCAAAGGCAAGAAGCGGTTGTGGGCATGTGGGTCAAGGAAAAGTAGCCTCGTAACCATGAGCTGTCGTATTCCCTGACGCCCATGAATGAACAGCTGAGCCTATCAGCCTAACAGCAGCTTCCGGATTTTGTTTCGCCTTTTTCTGGCATCAGTTCAATCTGGGTCATCAATTCAAACTGCGCGCGGTCGGTGGCTCTTTAGTTTTCTGCGTAATTAGATACATTCAGGCATCTTTCTGTTCCACCAATGGATGTAACTCTTGCAGTCCCTGGATAGTCTACGAAAAGGTTGAAAGATGATCTAAGAAGAGGACCATTGAGTGCTCACAACATACGGTTGACTACTTCCTACAAGTGCTTTTGTCTACGTGGTATCTATAATAATGGCGTAACTAAGTTGCTGACACCAACTGAACTCCTTCAAAAGAGACATCAAACCGTATTGGAGATAATTAGCTACCAGCCCCGGAGAGCACGCAATAAGTTTTGGGTTGTTGGGGATTTTCCTGGTGCTTGTTTGCTGACTGTGATTTTGGTGTGTAAGTAACTGCAGGGCATTGCTCTGAAGCCTTCGCAGTGGAAAAGCGTGGAATTGTCTTCTTATTTCTTGTTGTCCAGGCCTGTTGCCCATTGACGAGACTGGCTTGACGCGTCAGCAGAGATTGAATTTGACCGTTGCCAAGCGGTTGCTGACTCCATCGTGCTTCCTGTGTGTAAGCATAGACCGCAATCCCCAACGGGAGTTCGGAGAGTATTGGAGGTCGGGGGAGGTGATGACCCTCAGGACCTCCAACGACCCTCTTTTTATGCTGCAGTGCGCACCTTGTCTTGTTTTATCCAACATGGTTTGTGTGATACTATCTATCTTTTCCTTGCATTCATTGGACGTGCCAATCTCTGGTATGTTTTGAAACCAGCCAGTAGGTGCAGTTTTGGTTGGATGGGTGTTAAGTAACTAATGTGTTAGCACATGTGCTATCCTAGGACCTCCAATGTGGTGCAGTTTTCAGGGTGTTTACTTGTATCGTTTTGCATTGCTAGTATGGCCATGTGAAGAGTCGATGTTCGATGTTAATGTTGTGTGGAGTTGCCTGTGGACAGAATGAGCTAGTGATGTGGCGCACGGCGATACAGTATTGCTTTACCTCATCATTAGCTGCTTGAGAGCTACCGGGACCCGATGTGCAAGTGAGCTACAGGTACGCAAGTGGTATACCCTGGAAAGCGCAGGTAGGGCGCAGGAATGAATGTGTTTTAAAAGACTGAGAATCAGGGACGGGACGAGGTGAGGAGAAGAGAGGAGAAGAGAAGGAAGAGGAGGAGAGGAAAAGGAAAGAGAGGAGAGGCCAGGCGAGGCGAGGAGAGGCGAGGCGAGGCGAGGCGAGGCGAGGCGAGGCGAGGAGAGGAGAGGAGAGGAGAGGAGAGGAGAGGACAGGAGAGGAGAGGAGAGACGCGAGGCGAGGCGAGACACAAGAGAAGGTGATAGGAGAAGAGGGGAAGAGGAGCGGGGAAGAAAAAAGGAAAGGCGAAGAAGAGAAGAGAAGGGAGGAGAGGGGAGGACAGGAAAGAGAAGGGAGGAGAGTGGAGGACAGGAAAGAGAAGAGAGGAGAGGAGAGGGGAGAAACGGAGAGTGGAGGAGAAGAGAAGAGAGTAGGAGGGATAAATCAGACGTGGCAAGAGGGGGACAGTGAAGTGGGCGTATGTGCGCAGGGGTCCCAACAGGAATGAACAGAGTCGAAAGAGTTGCGCGCGGCGATTAGGCTAGCAAGCGGATTGCTTTCCTTGAGCCAACGGCGACAGTCGGTCATGTACCATGCACAGACTGTGAAACCAGACGCGCGATAAGTACGCGTATAGTCTTTTGGGATATGGGTAGTAAACTTCGCCCAGCGCAGGCCCAACAGACATGACATCCCACTTTCTAGAGCCAGGTTGCTTGAACACGGCGGGTGTGAGTAGAGGTGGCGGCTTTTGAATGAGATGGGATAATAAGCTGTCTGGCCGCCGTCCCTCACTTTAGGACAGCAGGGGCAACTTGGTACTCTGCCGGCGCCTGCATGCCTTGGAGCGGTTCAGCTTACAAGGCTTTCCGCCAATGGTCGCATGCGGCCTGACAAGGCCACTTGCAGGGCGCAATTGCTACGCCAGTTAACTTCGTGAGTGTTTGACTTTGTCATTACAGGACCAGGGATCCCCGCGACAAATCTTTTTAATTGTTGTTTTCTTCCTGGGGCCTTTGAACGTGTCTTCACTTTTTCTTTCTGTATGTTTCATCTCTCCACATGTTTTCACTAGTACTACTTACGGGTGTGAGAAAAGACACTACTCAAGAAAACCTTGCATGAATAAAAGGGGCCTCCGCGCAGCCCAACAACCATTTGTTCAGGGGGTTGAATATGTTTGCGCAAACTGTGTGTGTGTATTTTCATGTGGGATGGCGCATCCAGAGTGTCTTCTTTTGTTGTTGTACGCCCCTCAAAACGCAAAGTGTATTTTGTGCTTCAACATCTGCTCAGGCGGCAGCAGCTCTTGGCAGCTGGCAATGCCATGACGGTGCCAGTGGTCGGCGCCGTTTTGACTAGTGTTTTGAATGTGCTGGTCCGCTCTGGAGCTTTAGCTACCTCCGCTGTGCCACGGAGCATTGGGGAGACGAATGAGAGGCTGAGACGCAGGGGGGAAATCCACCATCTCAGGCACGAAATTGCTTTGCTAGATGGTTCTGCAATGTATTTCACAAGCCAAATTGAAGATTTGGCGTGTCCGCGGATGGAGTGAGGACGAAGGAACGCATCTTCTGCAGAGTTCACCCGTTGAGCCAACCAATGGCAGTGTCCATTTGCATTAAACCTGAAGCGGTCATACCTGAGAGTTGATGTTTACTCGGCCTGGCTCATTCCAGTGTAGAAGGTGACAGCACATGCTGGTCATAAACTCGTCCTTTTTGGAGGGCGCCTGCTGCTCTCACAATTTTCTGACCGCGCCCATGTTTTTGTGGTCAGTGCAAAATCGAGGGTAATGATTCCTTCGGAACGGAGACAACGCTGTTTCGAGAGCTCGTGCTTCTTTCGCGGGTTACTTTATGTTACTTTGGAACTCACCGGCGGCCGCAGCCATTTGGCAGAAAGGAAGGTTCAAGGAAATGGTCAGCGCCTTGTTCGAGCACAGCTTATATTTGCAACTACCACGGACCACAGCCACAACAACCTGCCATGAAGTCATGCTTAATCAGACTTTAGGTCGTCATGCTTTCTTGTTCCTAGTAGTTAGGCCAGGAGCCCCTAGTAGCGTCCTTGCTCTCCTAGTACCATGGCCACAAGTCCCTAGTAGCGTTCTTGTTCCTAGTAGTTAGGCCAGGAGCCCCTAGTAGCGTCTTTGCTCTCCTACTGATATGACCAGGAGCCCTAGTAGCGTTCTTGTCCCTAGTAGTAAGGCCAGGAGCCCCTAGTAGCGTCAAAACAGTTGACATCCCAGCAGATGGAAATTGAATTGTTCTCCAGCATTTCCTTGGGATTAGTGCTTCAGATCTCTCCAGTGGTTCCTCCTGCTGCGAAGATCAAGGAGTATGGGCAGCTGCCTGACATTGCGCAGACAGCTTTTCTACTTCCGTGAAATTAGTAACTTAGTAACATAGTAGCGTTCTTGTTCCTAGTAGTAAGGCCAGGAGCCCCTAGTAGCGTCCTTGTTCCTAGTAGTAAGGTAAGTATTGAAGTTTTTTTCATTTGCTCAGCTTTCAGCGATGGACTTGGAGTCATGCTGCCCAACTAGCCTTGACGTGTCTGGCACGTGGTCAGCCTTTCAGGACAGATAGGTCTACCAACAAAAGGAATGGCTTGGCAGGGTCGGATCGACCGTGCCATGAGGTTGGTTGTGCCAGTGTGTCGGTGTGTGTTCTAGTGAGTGTTCTATTTGCAGCTGGCATCATCAAGCTTGCGCACCATCTTGCAAGGAGACTCACAAGATAAAGCCTGGCAAGATGCTTGGGCGTGGGACCTTTGGGCAGGTCTTCACACTGAAGTCGCGAGATGCTTCGATGCAGGACAAGGTTGCCAAGCTTATTCGCGTGGATAGACAGAGTGCGCATTTCGACAAGCACCAGAGTGCCATTTTCAAAGAGGCGTGGCCTATTTGACTGTTTCGTATGAATCTCCTTCAAGTTGCAAACTATAACAATGTGATCCAGACTCGCAAACAAGCGTTGATGGCCGTGTTGCTTTCAAGTTCACTAACAAGCACATCTTTAATTTTTAAATATGTAGCTAGGCTGGCTTTTTTCCAGACCACGTAGCCACCTTCTTGCTTCCGGAAGACTGGCATCTTTTTGCTCCTGTTTTCCAGTCAGTAAGCGTGTCGGTGGCCAGCCTCAGTGAGGGCCGGTACCATTGAACCAAGACAAGCCCGGATATCGACGACAAGCGCGGGTGTTTTGGTTTGGCGCGTGTGATATCAAGTCTGGTATGTGTCTGGCTGTAATCACACAGGACGGACTGGCATGGGTTTATCATGGAAACGAGTGCATCATGGAAAACGGGCATCACCCGCTCTTTTTTTGGATGGTTGAACTGTGGGAGACTTGCGATGGATCTGCGTCCGTTTTGAAGTGTCTTCTAGGCACCCTTGCCCTTCTGTTCCATGCCGCTTCTCCAAGCAGGTCAAACACACAAAGTGGTAAACCCTCCAGCTTCCAAAGGCTTGACCCAGGCTAGACTTGTCGCCGACCAGATGAAATCAAGAAATGGCCTGAAGGAAGCCGAAACGACTGAGTTGCTACGAGAAACAGCGTTTTGCGAGGGTCAACAATTTTCGGATCCCCCTGTTTGGTGACCAGTCTTTGCTGCGGCTAACATAGGTCGAGACCTCAAAGCAGAGCTGAATCGTTCCGAGCCTTCGTCTTTAGTGAGTGTGACTACGTTTGCTGCCCAGCCAGGTCTACGCTCTTCAAACAATGGCTGGTCACCCGAACATTTGCAGCCTGGACGATGTATATGCTGATGAGACTGTCTATGCACTGTTGTTGTCAAGGTGCTTTTGCAACCTCCAGTCTTTCATTGGCACAGCAGGTCCTTCCTCGTGCGATGCGCAGGGCTCCATAACGCAGAACCTGGCACATGGGATTGGGCATATGCATCGACATTTCATCCTTCACCGCGACCTCAAGCCGTCGAATGTGCTTTTGCGCCTGGACGGCCTCACTCTACAAGCACAGGTAGCAGACTTTGGCAGTTGCGCAGTGTTGACGGCGCCAGCAAAGCTCCCAAGTGCTTGGCAAGAGGCCGGCATGAAGATGACCGAGGTGGTCACAACGTATAATTACGACGCCCCAGAGATCTTTTTAGAGAACGGCTTTGCTCGCTATTGCTTCGCGTCTGACATTTGGTCTTTGGCGCTCATTGTGGCAGAGATCGGTGAAGGAAAGCCAATCGTGAGTCCGATGAGCAAATTGGGGCCTGAGACGCACAAGAAAGTCCTTGAACAGACATCGGCCTATGTACACGACTTGTCTACTGACTTGTCTTTGCAGACTCCCTGCGAGAGTCAGCATCACACCCTGGTTAGATTCATTCGTGAAGGTTTGGATAGTGACCCTTCCCAGAGGATGAGCGCGCAGACCCTGCACTACAATTTGACAATGGTGCGTGGGAAGTCTGAGCAGGCAGGGGTGCTGACATGCATTGTGACCAAGGTCTTTCAACAAAAACGATTTAAACCCCAATGCTTTGTGCCAATGTTTGGTGTTTTCAGAAGAAGACACCGGGCTTAGAAAACACAAGGTCCGGTGTATTTCGTTGGCCATACGCAGGGGGGCAGCGAGAAGACGCCTTCGAAGAAGACACCGCATCCTGATGAACGGCAGGTCCTCCACACAGTTCCGGTTGTTCAGCAAGTGCTGTTGATACATCCTTTTTTTGTGGGCGTTTATCAATAAGTGCTGTCAATACTTCTGTGGACATGTGTTGCTGGACTAACGACCCATGTCTCATTCTTTTCTCGTGTGGTATGTGTGGTCTTTAGCATTTTTTCGTGAAAAGCAAGGGAGAGTCAGGGAGAGTTGCCATTTTGGTCCAGTTCAGGCGTGGGGCCAACATAGCGCAAGGTTCTTCGGTGTATGCCGTTGGCCACGCAGGAGAGCGCCGAGAAGTTGCCTTTGAGGAAGGAGCAAGCTCATGATGAACGGAAGGTGCTCCGACAGATCGCATGTTTCTCCCATGTCGTAGATGGTGTCCGAGAGAGAGACACAGAGAGAGAGAGAGAGAGAGACAAAGCAGAGGGTTTGTCTTTTCAGGGCCAAGGGTCCAACAGTAACACCACACAAGTAACACAAGGTTCTGTGTGATTCGCTGGCCATGCAGAGAAGCTCCACGCAATTCCTTTGTGGTGGGCGTTTAGCTTGTGCTGTTGATATATGTCTATGAAATGCTTTTCCCACGTCGCAGATGGTGTCAATGTCTAATGTGCGGCTCGCTGGCCATGCAGGAGAGCGCCGAGAAGCTACCTTTGGGGAAGGAGGAGCATGCTGATGTACCCAAGGTGTTGCCTTTTCAATGGTGGTGTTTAACAAGTGCTGTAGTTACTGCGGACATGTTTTGGTGGACCAACGACCGATCACATGCTTTTTCACGTCGCAGATGGTGTTGTTTGTTGGGAGAGAGAGAGAGAGAGAGCACGGGGGAAGGAACCCACGTAACACGAGGTTCTGTGTGTGTCTCTGTCCACGCAGGAGAGCGCCGAGAAGCCACCTCTGGGGGAGGAGCAGCATCCTGATGTACCCAAGGTGTTTCTTTGCAATGGTGGTGTGTAGGAAGTGCTGTAGTTACTGCGGACATGTTTTGGTGGACCAACGACCGATCACATGCTTTTTCGTGTCGCAGATGGTGTCGTTTGTTGAGAGAGAGAGAGAGAGCACGGGGGAAGGAACCCACATAACACGAGGTTCTGTGTGTGTCTCTGTGGCCACGCAGGAGAGCGCCGAGAAGCCACCTCTGGAGGAGCAGCGTCCTGATGTACCCAAGGTGCTCCAAACAATTCCTTTGCGGTCGGTGTTTAGCAGGCGCTGTTGATACGTCTGTGCAACTATATAAGTCGGTGGCTTCACCAATTCAATGCTCAGGTGTTTGGCTTGAAAAACAGCGCCTATTTTTTTGGCGGGTTCCGCTTGCACAAGCTCTGGTGTTTTTCGTTTGCCATGCAGGCGGGCGCCGAGAAGACGCCCTCAGAGAAGAGGCAGCATCCTGATGAACCCAAGGTGCTTCACACACTTCCATCACGGATGTTGCTCAGCAAGTGATGTTGATGTTTCCGTGGACGTTAGTTGCTAGACCAAGAGTCAGATCTCTTTTCCCGTGTTTCTTGCGCTGCAGTTGGTCTTTGATCTGTCTCGAGTCCCGAGAAAAGAGGTGTATTTCATCTATGTAGGTCCGCTCGGTGTATGAGTGTGGCCATGCAGGAGAGTGACGAGAAGGTGCCTTTGGGGAAGACGCAGCATCCTGATGAACCCAAGATCTTCCACACAGTTCCTTTTTGGCCAATGTTTAGCAAGGAAGTGCTGTGGACATGTGTTGCTGGACCAATGCGACAGTTCTCATGCTTTTCCTGTCCCTTTTTGGTCGCTTGGGGGCCGACATAAGGTTCGAACTGTCGCTGGCCATGCAGGAAAGCGCCGAGAAGCTGCCTCTGGGGAAGAGGAACAAACCTGCACCGTTGCCTCAGGCCAGCTCTCGCGGATTGTGGTATACGTGGGCTTCTTCGTGATTTGATGGAGGAAGTTTTGGGTGTTGATGACCAACTGTCACTCCAGGCAGTCAAGCTGGAGGATGTCAAACTTGAGATTCCGAGCGATTCTGAACGTCAGAGGGAGCGCGCGAAGGCCAGGCCTGGAATTGTCAGAACATATCACGATCGGTGGGCATGTTTACAGAAAGGAGCTGCCGTTGTCTTGTGGGCACTAACTTGTTGCGCCGGGTGAAGAAAACTGAAGTAGGAAGGGCTCCCTCTGAATTCTTGGGCCACTCATTCAGAACAGCTGAATGCCAGGCCAGAAAGCGATTGAGAAGATCAAGAAGCGTTTCCGATCGTGTGGAGAAGCCGGCAAAGCAGAGGAAGCGGCCCAAGTGTTTTGATCCTCGCTTTCACTCGAATGGGCCGAGCTTGGTGCCGAGATCTCCAAGCAGCCCAAGCACAAGGCAAAGGGCCCATGTGTATTCACGCCTGTATATGGACTGCGCTCAAACAGCCTAAAAACATAAGGTTGGAGATGTGTTCTTAAGTCTTCGTTTAGAAGCGGGCCCCCAGCAGACTGATGGTGATACAGCAAGGCAGCGCTAGATTGGCGCTAGGTTGGCGCTATAGGTTACTATGTTTCTTCATAACAGGATAAGCAAGCAGGGAAAAGAAGAAACAAGCAGAGAGCAGGAAAAAGAATAAGCAAGACAACAAAAAGGAAAAAACAGAAGAAGAACAAGAAGAAGAAGAAGAAGAAGAATGCGAAACAAGAAGAAGACAAGCAAGCAGGATGGACGACCCGAAGAGAACCTGACAGGATAAAGAAATCGACGGATATTTTTGCGCTAGGCTGGCGCTGGATCTGCGCTAGCATCGCGCTAGACGACGGTCCATTTCTTGACCATCTGCCCATCCAGCACCCAAATCTTTTGAGTCAGCTCTTACGTCCTTCCTGTGTCGTTCTGAAGATTTCTGAGAACTAAAAATTGGAAACAACTGCAGAAGTCGAGCAGCAGCAGTAGCAGCAGCAACAACAGCTCCAGCAGCTCAAAGACACCTCTCACAATTTTTGCAGTTGACATGCCTTCATGCTTAACATCCCTGTGGTTTGAGTGCGGTTGGAGTTTAAGGAGAATTAGAAGCGGGCCCCCATGGAATTGCGATGAGTGCACCATTTTGGGCAACCTATTCCCTGTCTCTGCGCAGCACCATAGAAGTGTTGACCGCAATTAATTAATTGTAGGTATATATACATATATATATATGTACTGCTTTGCCGTTGTCGAACGGTTTCAGAACTGCACCACACACCCTGTCTTCAGCAGTGGCGTCCACGTTCGCAAATGGTGGCCAAGCATCAACCGCCCTCTAAACTGTACATACCCAAACTCCAAGCGACGCTCCAGCGGTAAGGCAGCGACAACACAATTTGATCGTTAGTGACGGGCTTTATTCCACAACTTTTGACCGGCCCTGTGAATGGTGGTCTAGAAAGGTTTGTATTTACATCTAGGAAGTTAGGTTTCATTTCGAAGTGTACAGACCCGACCGAAGTTGGACTTTCGAAAGTTAGTCAGTGTTGATTCAGTGTTGATCATGGAAACACCCAACTTGGTCACCCGTTGTCCGCCTGTAGCGTTTTAGAAGGTCTTTTTTGAGGATGTTCTATTTTCAGGGCCCAGGAAGCCTTGAAAGCCAGACTCGACGCCGGTTGGAGTTCAAGTTCTTATGGCACGACGCTGAACAACTCGATTCGTTGTACTTGCGCCCATCACTCGACCAGGCGCTGCCAGGATGAAGTTCGGGAGAGGTGCTTACGCCGGCTGTACGTGTCAACGTGCACATCTGTGTTCGATGCATGGTTGGCTCTCAAAGTCGAAGAGACAGGAGCAAACTACACATTACAGTGGGATATTCAGGGGCTTTCTCCAATGTCCTGTCATTTTGTGGAGGCGCGCGCAGAAAGGCAAGTTCAGGAAGGCAGCGAAGAGGCTTCTGGTGTTTCTAGGGGGTCTTCATGAGAAGGAAGATTCAGAAGTGAGTCTAGCTGCAGGGGGACTCGGTCACGAGATCTTGGGCAGTTTTGTTTTTGGCGGGTGGCAAGATGAATTTTTGTTTCGACGGGGTTGTTGCATTGAAGCGCAGGCAGGCTTTGCTGCAGACATGCTTTGCGCAGCGTGAATTTCGCAACAGATTTTTTCATGCCCGTTGTTCGCAATTGCCTGTCGTTTGGTTCTGTGGCCGCAACCAATGTTTGGATGGTTGTGGCTCTGTGGGTGAGGACCCCGGTTCAATGGTTCATGGTTCAGCGTTGTGACCCCGCTGTGAGGCGCGAAAGAAAAGCTGGTTCGATGAAAACAGAAGACAGGCTGGTATATGTGCTTCTTCGGAGGCCAAACTTGTTTAGCTAGGGGGGCCATGGAACCCAAATCTTCACGGGTTCAGGCTCAGGTTCACATTGTTACGCCATAGAATATATTTCAGTATCATGTGTGGGCATCCCCCGGATGTGACTCAGGAGGCGCGAGTGGAAAGCTGAATCGAGCAGATCTGTCAGGTCTCAAAGAAGTCATGAAAACACAATTGTGACAAGGAAAGCTCAAGCAAGGCAGCGCGTTGTCCGATGCATTTGGGGTAGCTTTTTTGTCGCCTGCGACTGCTGGCAGGCCGCTGAAAGCGCAGGGGCCAACTCAACGTGTGAGGGGTAAGTGCCAGATGGACACATGGTTTCAGGTGACCTTGGAGGCTGATGGGCCACTTGTGAAGTCAGATGTGGAGAGTGCTCTGCAAGCTCGGTTGGATTCGAGACAGTGCCCTTTCAGCCAGTTCCATTGGGAAGGGGACGTGCTGATGTTGCGATGGAAGCGGAAGAGCACAGAGAAGAAAGCTGCATTTACCTTTGTCCGAGCACATGTTGTGAAGAAGTTGCAGTTGACTGGCTGGCATGTGACTCGAAGTCATTGCCCTGCCAGAGTCCCGGATGTTGACTAGTCAGCATATTTGTAGGGGCGCGTAGGGGCGCTGCGCTCTGTAACAATGAAACACGGATGTTAAAACTTATACAGCTGTCATACAACTGTCCACACGTCACAGTTTCTTGTGAGAAGCGCAGTGAGTTGTGTTTTTTGGGTGGGATGACTTGCTCCAAAGTCAAAGAGGGGAAAGAAAGCAGGCCGAAGACAGCCGACTGTGCCTCTTTTGAAGCAGCCTTGCCTGGAGATGCCGTTTGTAGGCTAGATGCTGGACCAAGGCTAGTAATTACTATATATATATATATATAGTTATAGGTATATTTTTGACAATCTGCCCATTTCTCGCAAAGCGATGGTTGATTTTGCCAAGCCCCGGCCAGGAGTATACATATACCGAACTAATCCTCAGGAACACACCGTCCCCGTTCCGCTCACGCTCACGTTCTCGGTCGTTGGCAGATTTGGTTTAGGTGATATATTGCCCAAACTCTGCCCTCCACAAACCAAACCCGGCCAACGCACAAGTCACCCAAACACAGTAACCTCTCCCCAAACTCAGTCTGCCCGCGCAAGCTCCAACCGAGGCAGCGCAAAAAACGTCCCAAGGTTCAGCGCACACCCATTTTCTTCCAGCCCGAACTTGGCCGACCCAAACTCCAAACTAATTAGCTCGGCGAAAGCTGCGCACTGGCAATTCCGTAGCCCAAACTCGGCCGGCCCAAACTCAAACAGCGCATTTCCAGCGCAGGCACGACTCCGAAATTGCAGGCGCAAGTCCATTGTCCACCGGAGCAGGCCTGTGCTCATAAGTCAAACTATAACCGACCCATGTGAATCTGCCAGCGAAGGCTCAAACACGACGACCCAAACGCCACAAGCAGGCGCAGGCACAAACCCTACCAATGCGCAAGGCCACCAAACTGGCCATTGCCTACAACCCAAACTCAGCTGGCCCAAACTCAGTCCGCGCACGCAGGCCCAAACTCAGGCAGCGCGAGACAAAGGTTTGCTTTAGAACTTGGGCGTCGCAGCACTTAGGTGCCAGCCCGAACTCGGCCGACACACTAGCAGTTCCTTAGCCCAAACACAACTGACCCAAACTCTGGCTCTCACTCTGACAGCTAGCCGATTTCCAGCCCAAACTCTGCCCTCTCAAACTCCAAATTAGCCCGGCGAAAGCAGCGCACTGGCAGTTCCTTAGCCCAAAGTCTGCCAGCCCAAACTCCGTCTCTGACCTGGACAGCTCATTTCCAGCGCAAACACGACTGACAAACTCCACAAGCAGGCACGGGCCCAAACCCAATCAATGCGCAAGGCCACCAAACTGCAGTCCACTACGCTCTACAACCCCAACTGAGCTGGCCCAAACTCTGTCTGCCCGCGCAAGCCCAAACTCTATAGGTCAGATTTTCCTGTAGCGCCAGGCCAAGCTCTGCCAACCTACAAGGCTCAGGCTCTATACCGATTTTTCTGCCAGCCCGAACTCCAAATTACCCAGACGAAAGCAGCGCAGTATACTTCATTAGCCCAAATTCCAAACTCCAGCTCTAACTCGGACAGCTAGACGCATTTCCAGCGCAAACACAACTGACTGACCCAAACTCCACAAGCAGGCGCAGGCCCAAACCCAACCAATGCGCAAGGCCACCAAACTGGCCATCGCCTACAACCCAAACTCAGTCCGCACACGCAGGCCCAAACTCGAGGCAGCGCAAGACAAAGGTTTGCTAGCCAGAACTTGAACGTAGCAGCAGGGCAAAAACACACACACACACACACCCCTTTGTGCCAGCCCGAACCCGGCCGACCCAAACTCCAAATTTGCCCGGCGAAAGCAGCGCACTAGCAGCTCCTTAGCGCAAACACGACTGACCCAAACTCCACAAGCAGGCGCAGGCCCAAACCCACACACGCGCGAGGCCACCAAACTAGCCACAGCCTATACAACCCAAACTCAGCTGGCCCAAACTCAGTCCACGCCCAAACTCGAGGCAGCGCAAGACAAAGGTTTGCTAGCCAGAACTTGGACGTAGCAGCAGGGCAAAATACACACACTTTTGTGCCAGCCCGAACTCGGCCGACCCAAACTCCAAAACAGCCCGGGGAACGCAGCGTACTAGCAGTTCCTTAGCCCAAACTCTGCCAGCCCAAACTCCGGCTGTAACTCCGACAGCTAGGCAGACACGATTTAGCCCAAACTCCACCTGCAGGCACAAGCCCAAACCCACCCAATGCGCAAGGCCACCAAACTGGCCACTGGCTACAACCCAAACTCAGCTGGCCCAAACTCAGTGCGCGCGCGGGCCCAAACTCGAGGCAGCGCAAGCAAGACAAAGGTTCGCTAGCCAGAACGTAGCAGCAGGCCAAGATACACACTTTTGCGCCAGCCCGAACTCGGCCGACCCAAACTCTAAATTAGCCTGGCGAAAGCAGCGTGCTAGCAGTTCCTTAGCCCAAACTCTGCCAGCCCAAACTCCGTCTCTAACTCGGACAGCTAGCTCATTTCCAGCGCAAACACAACTTAATCCGAAAGTCTACCTGCAGCGCAGGCCCAAACCCACACATGCGCAAGGCCACCAAACTGGCCACTGGCTACAACCCAAACTCAGTTCGCCCGCAAAGGCCCAAACTCAAAGGCCTAAACTCGACAAAGGCCCAAAGAGTCGCTGCCACCCAAACGCAACATTAGCCCAAACTCAGTGCGCGCACGCGGGCCCAAACTCCAGCAGCAGGCCAAGATGCACACTTTTGTGCCAGCCCGAACTCGGCCGACCCAAACTCCAAATAAGCCCGGCGAAAGCAGCGCACTGTAGCAGTTCCTCAGCCCAAACTCTGCCAGCCCAAACTCCGGCCCTAACTCGGACAGCTAGCTCACTTCCAGCGCAAACACGACTTAATCCAAACTCCGCCTGCAGGCGCAGGCCAAAACCCACCCAATGCGCAAGGCCACAAAACTGGCCACTGGCTACAACCCAAACTCAGCTGGCCCAAACTCACGCACGCGGGTCCAAACTCGAGGCAGCGCAAGCAAGAGAAAGGTTTGCTAGTCAGAACGTAGCAGCAGGCCAAGATACGCACTTTTGCGCCAGCCCGAACTCGGCCGACCCAAACTCTAAATTAGCCCGGCGAAAGCAGCGTGCTGGCAGTTCCTTAGCCCAAACTCTGCCAGCCCAAACTCCGGCTCTAACTCAGACAGCTGGCTCATTTCCAGCGCAAACACAACTTAATCCAAAAGTCTACCTGCGGCGCAGGCCCAAACCCACACATGCGCAAGGCCACCAAACTGGCCACTGGCTGCAACCCAAACTCAGCTGGCCCAAACTCAGTGCGCGCACGCGGGCCCAAACTCGAGCAGCAGGCCAAAGATACACACTTTTGTGCCAGCCCGAACTCGGCCGACCCAAACTCCAAATAAGCCCGGCGAAAGCAGCACACTAGCAGTTCCTTAGCCCAAACTCTGCCAGCCCAAACTCCGGCCCCAACTCGGGCAGCTGGCTCATTTCCAGCGCAAACACGACTTAGCCCAAACTCCACCCTGCAGGCGCAGGCCCAAACCCACCCAATGCTCAAGGCCACCAAACTGGCCACTGCCTACAACCCAAACTCACCTGGCCCAAACTCAGTTCGCCCGCAAAGGCCCAAACTCAAAGGCCTAAACTCGACCAAGGCCCAAAGAGTCGCTGCCACCCAAACGCAACATTAGCCCAAACTCAATTCCGGCTGAGCCAACCCGATGTCGGCCCAAACTCGCTGGCCACAAGCGCCTGTCTCCACACCTAAGGGTCGGTCGGTGCCAAAAGGGGCGGGCACGGGGGCAGGTGCGGGCACTAAAGGGGCGGAGAGCGGGCGGGGGCAGATGCTAAGGGGGCGGAGATCAGGGCAGGTGCACGCGCTAAAGGGGCGGACACGGGGGCAGATGCAAGCACTGAAGGGGCGGAGAGGGGCAGCAGGTGTAGCTCGGACAGGTATAGGCGCAAACACGAGTGACCCAAACTCAAAAAGCAGACGCACGCAATGCACAAGGCCACCAAAAAAGCCACTGCCTACAACCCCAACTCAGTGGCCCAAACTCATTTCGCTTGTTCGCCCGCAAAGGCCCAAACGCAAAGGCCCAAACTCGACAAAGGCCGTGCGTCGCTGCCACTCATCACGCGACACCAGCCCAAACTCAATTCCGGCTGAGCCAACCCGATGTCAGCCATTGCATATTTGCAATTGCTGTGGACAGCCCTTCAAGGCCCAGATTGGCTAAGATGGGAGACGCTGAGCGGCTGATCGAGTTTGGGCCAGGATTACTATTAATTGTTTAGTATAGTTATAGCCTTGGTCCAGTGTGTAAGAGGATAAGCGAGTTTTCACAGATTGTGTTGCTTTTTGAAGTCTTTTCATACATTTTTGTGCTTTTCAACGATTTGGCACAATTGGTAGTATTTTTTGGGTTGGTAGTGATTTTTGAGCTCCTTCCTGTTCGCCATGAGCTGGTGGGGGTATGACGCATGGCATGGAAGCGGAAGAGACGGGGCCTGGGGTGACAAGTGGCGAAACACTGATAGGGAGCAGCAGCGATGGGAAGACCAGTACTCCTGGCCTGCAAAGCAGGAGCAGAAGCAGCCAGGGAGAAGCAAGGAGAAAGACCTTGGCGACATCAATCAGAAGTCATTTCTCGGGGGCGAACCTCATCCAGAGAATGCATTGTTATTTGATTTCCTGTTTTGCCTGGGATGAGCTTCTTCCCCTTTTTGGGTTTAGCAGATCACCTATAGAAGTCTGATCGCAATACATCACCTATAATTATTCCTATTCTGTTAAGAGTTAACCATGTCTGGGGAAGTAGTAGCCACTACACGGGAATATATCTCGCGCTGAGCAGCCTTTCACAGCTTCTTATGTTCCAAACACTTCATTGTAAGGACAAGAGGAACTCTTTGGATGTGCTTCGCAAAACGATGCTTTTGTCTGGCATCATGGACGGTCACCCAGACAAGTTGTCCCCCATTCTCCTCAACTCGATGCAGGGGGTGACTATGGATGCTGTGCTGTATTTGCTCTGCAGGGCGCAGCCGTCAATGGCCCTTCGAGGATTGGGTGAGACGTTGGATGATGTGACACGAGTTCTTCGCGATGAGTTCGAGCGCAACGCACAAGTGCAGAAGGACAATGAGCTTCTTCCTCTTTTTGGGTTGTTTCAGCTTGCAGGGTTCCGATTCCTCATCTCTATATTTCTCTCATTTCTTGTGACAGGATCGGACAATGAAGAGCATCAGCGATCTTGCATCTCGTGGTGCTCATGAGCAGTTGGTGAAGTGGGCCATGGACTCTGGATTCAACCCACTTGTGGAGGAGGCGCGTTGGGAGACGCCGAAAGCTTAATCCAGCAAGCATACATTGTGAGCAGGAAGCTTCACCTAAATATGCAGTTCTGGGTGCCAGGCGAAGTCCACTGGGCCACCGGCGAGTCGACAGGATTGGCGCTCAGATGCTTCTCGGCGGCCGTTGATGAGACGAACCACCGATGAGGAAGTTGAGAATTTGAACAAAAGGAAGCGTGTAGCCGAGGCCGCTTCAGCATTTTGTGTTCTGTTGTCGGGCAAAGTTTTGAGCTTAAGTTTGTAGATCTGTCAGCGTTTGGCTTTACTCTTCAGTTTGGGTTCTACCTAGTTAGTTATGTTTGACAAAGTCGCTTGACAAGAAGCAAGTGAAAAGGGGGAACCTGGAGATCACACGAACTAACCGAAATTCTGGTCAGGCCAGGATGGAGACGCTGCATGCAGAATACCAGGTGGCCATGATGGAGGCAGCTTCGAACGCTACCAAGAAGCAGCCAGTCAACGAGGACAGCATGGTCCACAAGTTGCTTGCACCTCCGCCGTCCAGCGCAGCTCCTTTGGCACTGACCTTGGCCTCGCCTGATGTTTGAGCACTATACAGACTGTAACATATTTTGTACATGCAATTCAGAACGATAGCCCAGAATACAAGTCATTACTGTGAATTTTTAAGTCTTAAGGGGTGATCACACAAACTTTAATATGTGGACATCTGTTTCGAGGTTACATATTGCTGCCCTCAAAGGACAGCGCATCGTGTCTGCCACTAATGCTTTGTTCGCTGTATAGGTCTCGATGGCTACGACGCAAGCTCCACCACGTTCGGTGGCAACAGCAGCCCCGTTGGCTCCTGAGGCCGGAATACACTAGAGCTCGCAGACTCAACCACAGAATTTGACAACTTTAGTTTTGTTTTCGCTAGAGAACTCTGCATAAGTGCGCCCTGCGGAACGAATGGTTCTTTGCAGGTGTCGGTGGCAACACAGCAAGCTCCTGCATCTTTGGTGGCGCCAGCAGCTCCGTTGGTTCAGGCATGGTCGCAAAAAAGAGAGGGCCACACATGCCCACACTGTTTCACGCAGAAGATTTGACAACCTGAGTTTTGTTTTCGCTAGAGAACTCAACGTTAAGTGTGGCCTGCGGAACGAATGGTTCTTTGCAGGTGTCGGTGGCAACTCCGCAAGCTCCTGTATCTTTGGTGGCGCCAGCAGCTCCGTTGGCTCAGGCGTGGTCGCAAAAAGAGAGGCCACACATGGCCACACTGTTTCGCGCAGAAGATTTGGCAACCTGAGTTTTGTTTTCACTAGAGAACTCTGCGTTAAGTGTGGCCTGCGGAACGAATGGTTCTTGCAGGTGTCGGTGGCAACACAGCAAGCTCCTGCATCTTTGGCGGCGCCAGCAGCTCCGTTGGCTCAGGCCGCGCTCAACCTTTAGACGCAGGGTGTGCCAGAAGCCGCACCGTTTCAATCGCGCAGAAGAATTGACTACTCAGAATTTTGCATGTTGTTGTGGTGGCATTTAATGCGGCGCGCTGGCAAGGGCCCATGAGCGGTTCTTTGCAGGTCTCGGGAAGGACACCACAAGCTCCACCTCCTGTGGCAGCAACAGCCTCGTTGGCTCCTGAGGCCGGAATACAATACAGCTCGCAGCTTCAACCACAGAATTTGTTTGGATTATTATTTGACTATGCATACTTGATGGGTTTGATGGAACAAAGAAGCAGAGCGCAGATATTTTTCAACTTGTTGTTTTAGTGGTGGCTTCCATCTCTGACAAAAACCCATGCAATCAACGAACAGTTCTTCGCAGGCGTCGGTGGCAACGCCACAAGCTCCTGCGCCTTTGGTGGCGCCAGCAGCTCCGTTGGCTCAGGTATGGTCGGAATGGGACATATAGAGTGTAAACAAACGACAGGCCACACATGGCCACACTTTTTTGCCCAGAAGATTCGACAACCCGAGTTCTTTTTCCACTAGATAACTCTGCGTAGAGTGTGGCACGCGGAACGGATGTTTCTTTGCAGGC
>CAXAMN010003002.1:318760-363226 GCA_963970005.1 Durusdinium trenchii
CCAGCAGCTCCGTTGGCTCAGGTATGGTCGGAATTGGACATATAGAGTGTAAAAGCAAGACAGTCCACACATGGCCACACTTTTTTGCCCAGAAGATCTGACAACCTGAGTTTTGTTTTCACTAGAGAACTCTGCGTTAAGTGTGGCCTGCGGAACGAATGGTTCTTTGCAGGTGTCGGTGGCAACACAGCAAGCTCCTGCATCTTTGGCGGCGCCAGCAGCTCCGTTGGCTCAGGCTGCGCTCAACCTTTAGACGCAGGGTGTGCTAGACGCAGGGGGTGCTCAACCGTTTCAAGCGCGCAGAAGAATTGACTACTCAGGAGTTTACATGTTGTTGTGGCATCATATGGCATATGCTGCGGCATGCGGGCAAGGGCCCATGAGCAATTCTCGGCAGGTCGTTGCGGCCCCTCTAGCAGCAGCTCCGTTGGCTCAGGCATGATCGTGTTTCGGAGATAGTGTAAAAGAGAGGCACAGATGGCCACACTGTTTCGTGCTTTTGACAATGACGACCTGAGTTCTTTTTGACTAGACAACTCTGCATTCTGTTGTGTGGGCAATAGCTGCGGAAGAATCGAATTCTCTCGTTGGTCCATCCACCCTTCTCGTAAATATATCCAGTATGCAGATAGGGGGTATCCATGGTGTGGGATTGTTTGTTTCCAGGTTCGTCCCTGATACTATCTGGAGTAACCAGACAACCATATAATAGGAGCCGGGATTAAGTGCGGAGACCACATCAATATGTCAAAAGAGTGGTACCTGTTAGAGAGCGCCGCGTAGCATTCCAACGCAAATCCTGCGGGTGACGCAGGTTGCAACTGCAATCAGACGTTTGGGAACGCGACCCTGTTGGCTAATTGGACCCTGGTCACGTTGATATTGGACAACCCCGATTTGGGGCAAGAAAGCTTGCAATGTTTCCTGATTCACATTTCACCATGGCAGCAATCTATTCCTTGCAGGTGTTGACGGCCACGCCAAAGGCTCCTGCGCCTGAGGCTACGTTCAGACATCTTCAGAGAAGAGCGTAAGAGAGTTCACCTAATGTTTGGTGTCCATGCAACTACAAAGACTTCACAAAGAAAAATGTACACTAGTTCGAACTTTTTCGTGGAGTGCAACTTCTGCATGTCCCGGAAGCACTTGCACCCAAACAACCACATTCACATGTCCCGGTGCACTATAGGCATTGCCTTGCCTGAGATGTCAGCGACAAACTGCAGGTCTCGATGGCCATGCCAAACGCTCTTGCACCGTCGGTGGCAGAAGCAGCTCCTTTGGCAGAGGCCACGCTGGACGAGTGGCCGTAAGATGCACATAGTTTGGCATAGAATGTTCTACCAGGACACCTGGATTCAGCTGTGCCTAGCTGTCTAATGTCAGCGACCAACATTTGGCAGGAATTGTCTTTGACCTTTTTTTTGGATTCCTTCCTGGTTAGACAGTTAGCGTTCTGTTGTGGCAGCTAGAGCTGCGATGTGCGGACAAGAGCCCAGCAGAGCTGTTTTTTCGGAGGTCTCAATGGCGACGCCGCAGGCTTCTTCTATGGCAACAGCTCCGTCGGCTGAGGCAGTGCTTGACGTTTGGACGTAGGGTGCACAAGGGAGCTGGCAATGCTTTGACCACCAGATTCGTTTAGAGAGGGTAGTGGAAGCTTGATCTTGACTGCGATTGACACTTGTGCAGCAGACTGTTCTTTGCAGGTCGTGATGGCTACGCCAACGGCTCCTGAACCTTCGGCGGTCGCTCCGTTGTCTCAGGCCACGCTAGACTTATGGACAGAGAAGAAATGTAGGGGAGCTCACATTATTGCGCACTAATTGAGCCACGGAAGTTTTGGGGTGGAGGACAGCGCTTTTGGAGCTTCTGTGGAAAAACCAAGCCACAGACTACAGACCATTCATTTTCTAAGGTTCCGACTTCTGCCCCAAAAGCAAACCACACTGACAAGCCTGGTCTGGCGGCTGCACTAGCTGCGAAAAACGCTTGGCTGACTCACATTGAGATTTCATGAGCAACTTATTCTTTGCAGGAACCAAATGGCTCGGTGCTTTCAGCAGCTCCTTTGGTTGAGGCCTGGCTCGGCGATTGGGCCCAAAGTCCCCAAGGGGGCTCACACTGACTGATGCATCTTTCATGGGGTGGGGACAATAGGTGCACGACGTGCTAATTAGCTGCTTTCCTTTCAACACGGTGCTGCGTGACGTGTGCTTACTTGTACAATATAGACACTTCACTCCACCGCAATATTTCCCCAAACAGGTGAACTCTCCGGGTGGTGTCCAGCTGTTTCTGGCTGCGTTCGTGGAACCTGGACTGGGGAGACTGAATACAAGTAAAAGACATCTTCTGTCATTGCGATTTGTTTAAAATGACACCGGCGCCTGCGTTGGGCTCGGCCCGTTGGACATAAGACTGGACAAGGGAGCTCACACAATGGTTTGTGGCGAGGGTATGACCTCGCCAGCAAAAGTGGTTTTGCAGGTCCCGGTGGCTATGCCGCAGGCTGTTGCACCCTCTGTGGCTGAGGCCACGCTATACGTAGACTGCTAAGAGAGGGTCACAATGTTATGCCCAGAAGATTACCAAAGATTTGATTCCGTTCGCCAGTAAAGTGGTTTTTGCAGGTCCCGGTGGCTACGCCGCAGACTCTTGCACCCTCTCTGGCTGAGGCCACGCACCGCCCGATGATTTCACAAATAATTTAGAACGAGGAGGTTGAACTGTTTTGAGGTTTTGGCCACACCGAAAGCTCCTGCTCCCTCGACGACGGCGCCTGCGTTGGGCGAGGCCCTGCTCAAGTTTTGGACGTATTTCTTTCTTTCAAGGGAGCTCGCAAACTGGCTTTTGCAAGTCTCCATGCCTAGCTCGCAGGCTCTTGCGCCCCCTCTGGCTGAGGCCAGGCTCGATGTAGATTGCTCGAGAGTTTACATTTTCAGGCAGAAGATTGAACCAATTGAGGTTTTGGCTACGCCGAATCCCTTGGGCGAGGTCCTGGACTTGTGGACAAGTTTTTAACGGCAGCCCCGCTCTCGCCTGCAAAGGTCCCCATGGCTGAGGCCAGGCTCGATGTAGATTGCTCGAGGACTCGCATTTACGCAGAAGATTGAACCAATTGAGGTTTTGGCTGCGCCGAATGCGCCCTCGGCGACAGAGCCTGCGTTGGGCGAGGCCTTCTTGGACTTGTGGACAAGTTTTTAACGGCAGCTCACACATGTGGTTCGCGCAGAAGATTTGAGCCCGGTCTCGCCTGCAAACTGGCTTTTGCAGGTCTCCATGGCTACGCCCCAGGCTCTTGCACCCTTTGTGGCTGAGGCCAGGCTCGAAGTAAGAGCTCACGTGGTTCTGTGCTTGATTGTTAAACATAATTACACCAGCATAGACCCAGATAGCCAGGCAGAATCCCACGACCTGTTGACACGCGACTGGCTGGAACAAGAATGTACGCAGCCTGCACAGCCAGCTTACGGCACCTCCACAGCGCGCACAATCAGCTGACGCCAGCGCCGGTGCGCTTCGCCAGCTGACAACACCGGCAGCGGCGCCTGCGCCCGACCACCGCCGCCCGTCCTAAACGCGTGCTCAGCCAGCTCACAGCGCCAGTACCCAGGACCACAACACCAGCACCAGCACCGACACCCTTTCGAAAGCGTGCGCAGCCATCTCATTCTTATTTGCAGCAAGAACCCCATAGCTATCCCTCTTTGGGGAATAACAACGTATGATCCGGCACCGGCGCCGCTGTCTCTACCACGCGCACTGCCAGCAAGCACCGGCGCCCGCACCAGCAACCGGTCTCCACCACGTGCGCCAGCGCCGGCGCCCGGCGCCCAGCGCCAGCGCCAGCAACCTGTCTCCACCACGCGCGCAGCCAGCTCACAGCGGCGCCAGCAACCTGTCTCCACCACGTGCACAGCCAGCTCACAGCACTAGCACCGGCACCCAGCACCAGCAACCTGTCTCGAAGGCGCGCGCGGGCAACTCATTGTTTTTTGAAGTAAGAACCCCATAGCTTCGCTATCTGGGGAAAAATAAAAGGACATCGCAAAGTGTTTTGCGCAGAAAACTTGACCGACCAGACTGTCCCAGGTGCCTGACAGCGCCGAAGCCCTTGAGGCCACTGGCATGTATGATATGAAACGCTTAGAGACCGATCATTTTGGCGGTTTTTGAGGCCATCCCAAGCGTGCACGTGGAGGTAGTGGCTGATGCCTCTGACGAGGCAGCGCATGAGCAACGCATTCATCAGAAAGCGCACACACCATGCCTTTTTTGGTTTGTCATTTTTTGCTGTGCCCTGGGGATGTGTTGGTGGCATTCGATGCGCCCAGACATAATATGCGCAGGTGATGGACCTGACGGGCTGAATCTCATGAGGGGTAGATTCGTTGGCCCAGGCAGCCCATGGACAAGACTGGCTTGTTATGTCCACTGTTTGTCCCTTATCGAAACAACGATGGAAAGAGCTCAAGAAGTCTTTGTTTGCTATGAAGTCTTGACCGCTGTCCATGGAGTCTGGTTGGTTGCGATCATTCAGAGACACTGAGTGACTTCTTGAAGGGTTCCCTCCAATCCATTAGATTGGATTTGACCATTGCCAAACGGTTGCAGACTCCATCGCGCTTCTTGTGTGTAAGCATAGACCGCAATCCCTGACGGGAGTTCGGTTTGCATTGGAGGCCGGAGTGTTCGACAACTTCCTTGCAAAGTCTCGTATATAGACATTGAACTTTGATTGTTGCGTTGATGCTGATTGCGCCTGATGCTTTTCCCACGCACGACTTGAGTTTGGAGACCGGTATTAAAGTTTCCAGGCCGTTAACAAGAGGGGCCCTCTGGTTGCTGACCACAAGGAACCTGTTTGCTACGTAATAGTGGGCGCGTGTCGTGCGTATGGCTTTTTCAAGGACGTTAGGATGTGAGTCCGGGTGATCGCCAGTCATTCTCCGATTGGCAGCGTTGCCGGACCGTGTGGCGCAGTGGCTGGGGCTGCGTGATGGCGCCGCATACCAAGTTAAATGAAGCGAAAAGGAAAGCCAGTCGTTTTTCAAGGAGCAGCGATGTTTGCAAATTCAGCTTTGAGAACAGGACTTGCTACACTTGAGCGATTTCTTCCACTGGTGAAAGCCCGTTCCAAGAGAAAGTCTCGTTTATGCGGGCCTCAACACTACCATAGTCATATTTCCAGCTGTCTTTTGTTGCTGTATAGACTTCAGTTGCGTAATGGTATGCTATCTGACTCGAGTCAAGAGGGTCGGGGCGGTCAGCTGATGAATGTGTCAGCAGTAGAGGTGCGGACAACGCAGTTTCACCAATGTGTGACGATTCTCTCGAATGTGCCTTCCATTCCTGGCGTGGTTTGGGAGGCGGATGGTTTTCACGGGTTCGTCGTTAAGAAGACACCTCTACACAGATGGCTCGACCCCAAGAAGATTCACAACAATCATGGAGCGTCAAAAGTAGAAGCTTTAAGCCAAGCACCTCGGCAGGCCCCACGCAGGGCCATGTCACCGGTAAGTTTTCAGGTTTGTGTTCTGTGAAAGCTTGCAAGGCTGGTTCTCGCCACTCTCTTTTTTGTCGCTTCCGTGGCTGTGTTCACAGAAGACTGACAGTCTCAAGCCTTCTTTTACTGTGGAACTCTCAAATGGCATTCAGATACATGGTTACGTGGGTGAGCTTTGGCTTGGCACGCGCTGAGGAATTGTTTCCCACGCTGTCATCGCAGTGGTTTGCTGGGCGTCATTGGGGGCAGAACTTGGAGAAGTTGTCCCAGAAGTGCATGGTGACCACAGCATGGCTTGTGGCATTTCTTTTGCGGAATGCTGCTTCTGCTTCTAGGGTTGAAAAGGACCAGCGAGCTTTGACTTCATTAGATGATTTGATGTAACTGTCGTATTTGTAGGAAAGGGTTTCTTTGGTTAGATTTGGTTCAGTTCAGGAAGAGCTGCTGCACACTTGCTCGCAACTTTGGTGTCTCTTAGTTGTCCAGGGATGCACCACTCGGTTGAATTTCAAGGCCACAAGGCTGTCCTTGCTGGAGATGAAATTCTTTGGAGCGGGGAAGCTCCTCCGCTTGTGGCAGGTGCTTTTCAAAAGCTTTGGGCGGAGCAAGATTTGGGGCCAGGATTCGGGCTGCCAAGCTCAAGCCTAACTTCTTTTCTTTGGTGCGGGGTGGCTTTCATCAGCAAGCAGGGCGGCCGCAATCGTGAGAATATCGTTCTGTCAACTGTCAAAGCATTCCTGCAAGAGGTTTTGGTGCTGGTGTGTGGTCGCATCGATGGGTGGGCCATGGCTCAACCACAGCCAACTCTTGCGAGGATGGCTGAAACGCAGCCGAAAGGGCCGCAAGGCATCCGACGGAAAAGGTTCGGTTTCTTCTTGCAATCTCAGATAGCCAAAAAGAAAAAGCCCAGGCTAAGTGGGGAGGAGTCGCACGGCGGAGGAAGCACGACTGAGCAGATCATGCTTCGAGAAGCGCAGCTTCACCATGCCCAAGTCCAGAAAACATACGAGAATGTACGTTTCATAGAGATCGTTTTTGATGGCAGCCGGTTTGGAGGCCTCGAAACGGAAATCGCCGTGGCATATGATATGGATGCTGACATGGCCGCATTTTTGCCCCCACAGAAGATGCGAGAACTGGCGTGGCGGGTCGAGCCCGCAGGGTCGCACTTGGAACCAGCAGCGTCTGATCTATTTGCGCCTGGTTTGCAGCCACTAAGTTGGTGTGACTTTTCCTTGGGGGGTGCTCATGGGTCGCAACAAGCAAAGATCGCACAGATTGGAGTAGAGTGTAAAATCGCTGTGTAATCAGGAATTGGATCATTTTCCACACTGAGCTATGGTTTTGGGTGTCCTTTTACAAATGAGTTGGCGGGAAGGTGCAGGGCACAGTGGAGATTGCGCCCAACGAAGCTATCCGCTTGTGCTGGAAGCGGAGCCCAATCGGCTCTGTGTACCTGCTATTCCTTTTGGCTTTGATGTTTAGTAACCGCTAAAGTCAGTTACCATGCTCCAGCCTTCGCAGGCTGTGTCCAGGTTTGGTGATCGTGCTGCGGTAAAGGGCTATAGTGCTTTCGATCTCTCCTGGTTTCGATTCGATTTGCTTGGACGAGGTATACATGGTTCAAGATGTTCGGACCCCATTGCTTTACCCAGACCCAGGCACTTTGATAGGCTTCTGCGGGCGTCAAACTCTTTCAAGAGTGTGTGCTTTGGCGATGAGGTTGCGGTACAGATTGGTTTGGTGCAGGTGCTGTTTCTGGCATGTTTGAAGCAGGTGTTTGCTTGCGAGGGTGTTGTGCTAGGTGGCGCAAACGCAATTCGGCGTGTCTTTGCTTAGGGAAGCAGGGGATGGACGGAGCTGCTGCGAGATTTGCAACAAGGCTATGGGGATACCGGCCCAGGTCCAGGTGTTTGCGTCACTGTTTCTGGCCGCTCTGTTATGTTTGCGCGTCAGACATTGGTGCAGGGGCTGTAGCGCAGTGCCGTTTGCGGCATAGTTCGGTGTCTTTTTGAAAAAGTAACCAGCAAAACACTTATATAGTTGGAAAAGCTGACCCTTTTTTTGGGGGGGGTGATTCTATACCTCGGTTTCTTTTTTCCACTGCATCAGTGGTTCTTCTGTAGAGTTCCATGCCCTAAAACATAAGTCCTGTGAGGAAAAGAAGCGCTTCAAGGGAGCAAGCGGCATGAAAGTGTATGATACACTGAGAATGCTCAATCATTTGCTCAGCACAAGCTGCAACCTCAACCTCAAGCAGTTTGTGTTGCGGCCAGAGTCGCTGAGGAGCCTGCCAGCCAGATGGAAGCGTGTGTGGAGCGGAGAACGGTGGTATCGAAAACTACTTGGCCATGGCCTAGACAGATCTGAAGCAGAACTGCCAGATGAGATCTTGCAGAGGCTGGCCTCGCTGCGGGGCTTGTTCCTCACGATGGATCAGGCTGCGTGGGGCTGGAGTGCTGGGCATTTCTTGCTCCATCCCCAGGGGTTCAGTTGTTTTGGCGATATCCGAGCAGCATGGTTGCGCAGAATGATTTTGCGTTGGTGGTTTTTTGTTAAACGGCTTCTTTGTGTTCAAAGGAGTTCTTCCTAGCCAAGGAAGATTCTTATCATCGGTCTTGGAACGACTTCCTATGGGCTTGTTGCAGAAGCAATCTCAGGAGCACGATGCTGCAAGTTTTTGTCAGCTTCAATGCGCAGTACCATTCGTTCGGAAAGGCTTGGCCTTTGTGTCATTCTCTTTTCAAATCTCCACATGTCTCCACGTGTATAGTGTATAGCTAGCTTTGGGGTTGAAAACCTGTTGTCGGATTCTTGTCCAGCGTTCCACAAATCTAGCAGATTATGATTTGTGCAGTTCAACTTGGAGGCTGCCAACGCGCAACGGTTGCGGGAGTATACCGCAGAGTGGCTGGCTCTCAACCCAATCCCCGAAGAAGTTTGGGCCTACTTTGCGGAGGAGTTTGCGCGTGATGCGCGGAAGGCTCTGCCAGGCGACCAGGATGAGATGGAGGCTGCGTGGTTGGATCGGCACGAACAGCTTGAGCAAAAGGGTGCCTACTACAGGCTTGGAGCATGGTTCAGCATCATTCCAGCCGTAGCTGCTCGAGATTCGCATTGGAAGTATTGGCAACTATTTTTGCGGTGGCTGTCCCGTGCCATCATGGGCCCGTCAGAGGCAGCAGCAAAAGCTCGTGAGGCAGCTTTAGCTGAGGCTGTGGCTGCAGTGGCCAAGGCGTCTGAAGAAGACCAGATCAATGTTGAAAGTCACAAGCGCCAGATGCGAGACTTACGGAAAGCCGCAGGAAATTCTTTGATTCTCGCAGGGCTCATGCTCCACAACCTGAACTGGTTTAATTGCCGATTGCTTTTGCACATCGGGCGCCAGCTCTATATTGAACAGGGTACGAAAGCGAAGTGCAAACAGACTGCGGACGAGGACCTCCGCCATTCCATCAGTATGGCAGCCCGAGGCGGTGTGTCTTTGTTGCAAGAGTTGTGGTTCTCAGCCGTTTCCGATGCAGGCGAGCTGGGGCGTTTAGGCCTTGCTGCTTCACAGACAACTGTACCGCAGAATTTCAGCCCTGAAGTGGATTACGACACAGGAGAGCAAATGCCTGGCGTTCTTTCTGCACACATTCCCCAACGTGTCATGTCTTTTCTGGCGCATGTGACGGAAGCAAGGCTGTGGTCTCAGACTTGGCTGTTTGGAAGCTACCCTTGTGCATTCGCTGCAATTTTACACCCTGACCCCAGCATCCAGAGAGAAGCACTAGAATCTGCGAAGGAGTCCTTGGGCTGGAGCGGGTTGTATATATTGCAAGTAGTTTGCTACCAGTTGCAGCCTTTCTGTTTTGTCCGTATAGAGCCTCTCAACACTAAGGACTGCCCGTTAACCGTTAACAAACATCATGCACGCGACTGGGACCCAGAGAACCCATCTAGAGGTTTTGATAGGTTTTCCGAATGACATGGCCCGAGCGTGACATACTCCGCAAACGAGCAGGCATCGATACCGATGTGTGTATACTGTATTCTTCTCGGTCATGTTCTGACATGTGCCCTGACGTGTGTTCTGGCACGTGTGACGTCAAGTCTGGTACTCCCAAAAGTGAAAGTCTGGCCTACAAAGAGGACCTTGCAAGGGGAAAGAAAAAGATGGAAACCAACGAATGCTGATTATATATATTTTTTATGCATGTAAATTGCAGCATTTAGCCTGATCCTCCAGACAAAACATTTATTAAGATAACTATTCTATATATAATATATATATAGTGTCTGGTCGGTTCAACGGAACAAAGAAAGACAAGCAAGCAACCAAGCAAACAAACAAACAAACAACAGGGCAAGACCCACCAGCCAACAGATATGCCATAAGCAAACAAACTCACTAGAACCTGCTTTACTATGTCCGTTTTGACATGCTCATAATTGGCAACGAAACAATGTTTCTCCACTTCTAACGGCTTGTTGTGTTTACCCGTCAACTTGGGGTCTCCTTCAGGTATTGAAGGAGGGTATCGTTCAAAGGCCTTTTTCCCCAACTGCGAAGCTTGGATTCCGGAGCAGGTTCCGGAGGAGCTTCCAGAGCAGGTTCCAGACAAGTTCCCAGAGGAAGTTCCGAAGCAGGTTCTGGAGGAGGTAAGTTCCGGAGGTTCTGAGGAAGTCCCGGCGCAGGTTCCACAGGGTGTGGCGCGGTGTACCACGCAGACTGACAACCCCACATGCTTTGCAATGAGTTTAGCGGTTAGCTGTATGTGTTCTGGCATGTTGTCACACAGGTGTTAAGAGACATACGCACACATTCTGTCTTTCTGACAAGCATGGTCTGATGTATGGGCACGAGCGCCAACAGTAAAAGTATCAACGATCTTTCCAGCATTGTACATGACCACGTGTTGTCTACGTGAATGCCACTGCTTTGAACTGCTATGGTTTGGAGTTGGGATATCGATTCTAATCAAAAAGCATGTCGATGATGGTTCGATGGTGTAAGGGGCAATCTTTTCACTTTGTTTTGAATGTGCGCATCGCTTAATAGAACACGCATGGCGTATTTGGCTTCTGTTTTTAGCAGAAATGAAACCAGTGGGGTTCCTATAGCACACGCCGATGTGTTTTGCAGTTTTTTTGACAAAGCAACATGTTCTTCTCTTGCAAGAGGGTGACCCTACCAGAGCAATAGAACTCTAACTGCCGAGCCAGCCCAGGTTTTGGGATTGCGCTACATTTGCGGAAAGTGCGAGATGGACAGAAGTCGGCATGTACGGACTTCGCGAGAAGCTGTTCTGGATGGAGTGGCCTTGTGTCCAGTTGATCTTCCGGCTGCTAGCTCATCATGGTTTCAGGCCGGTGCCAGAGGCTCTGAGCTTTTTGCACCGCTTTTTCCATAGAATCGGAGACACCAAAATCATTGAAGATACGAACAAGAAGGCTCGTTCGGTGGAGCAAGGCGGTTGCAACAGGGTTGCGAAGACGCTCAGCGTTGCTCATGAAATTCGTGGAGAGCCACCTGTCCAGAGAAAGAGGAATAACAGTCTTTTCCAGTTGGTTCCTTTGGCTGTGCCGGTCACGTATACGTTTGAGTGGGTGAATCTCTATGTTTGTCTTCAGATGCAGATGCACCCGCAGTGGTGGTCTTCTTTGGAGCTGCAAACCGCTTCACAAAAAGTTTGGAAGGCCCCATTCCAGGTTCTTAAATCCGATTGGGGCGTTTCTCCCGGTAGGGTCAGGTCAAGTTGACCTTGTTCCTCTATACGGGTACTAGCTAGTAGTGCACAGATACCACCAAGCATAAGGAACACAAGATCGGCTACAGCACTGAAGGGCTTGACAGACAGAGGCTGAAAGATTCATCTAGGTCATAGACTAGAATCCGATTCGCAGCTCTATCACGCTAGAGGGTCGAGTTGGTCTTGTGTTTTTCCTGTATACGGGGCGGCGCAGCTACCACCACCCAAATCAAGAACACCAGATCGGCCGCGGTGAAAGCTTTTCAGACCATTGGTTCCTCTAAATGATGACTTTGAGTGGTTGCGTGTGCAGCTACCAGGAAGAACACATTGTGTTCCCGCAAGATTCCGCACGTGAAGATTCCTGCTGCCAACTGGGGCGTAGATCCCCCGAAAGTTGAAGCCTGGGCGACCTTGACGAACCCCACGAAAACTCCGATTCCTGCAGAGTGGGGTTTCGATGCAGTGCTTCGACCGAACAAGCAGTATGTTTCGAAGAGTCCAACAGGCAGACGGCTATCTTTGGGAGCGGCGCAGGCCATGCTGTGGCTGTGGCGTCGGAAAGAGCTTCACCTTGCGCACATGACGGAGCACTCTTGCGCACTGACACCTCAGACCTTGGTTACAAAGGCTGGTACAAAAAAGTTCTTCTTTGTGCTTGCAAGCACTTGCCATGGAGCTTGGACGTGGGAGGCTGAAGTTGTAGAGACACAGACCTATGGGTTGCGAGGTCACAACGAGTGGGCCTGGCTGACTGTGACGAATGTGAAAGATTGGCATTGTGTGCCATATGAGTGGACGATCAACAAAGTTCAGACCGAACAGTTTGGCTTCCTGTGCATGAAGCAGCGCGGTGCCTCATGCCCTTTGGTGGTGGAAGCGCTGTGCCGTAAGCGGCGGCCACTCGTACACCAAAGAGTGCTGCTTCTCCGTTGCTATGGTGTGGACGTTCGCAGTGGCAGCTGAACTCCACATGTGTTTTATGTGTTTTAATTGTTGAATCTACAGGTCTTTTTGCCAGTATTGAAAGTTTCCACCTGACAAATTGTATACAATTCTTCCATAGGGTTTTGGTGTTGCACTATTCCGGCCTGCCCCCAATTCAAGGTACGCCTTTCGAACAGCAAGAGCACGAGTTGCTGGAGAACCTTTTGGAGAGCGCGGATGCAACAGTGAAAAGCTCCTATATGGCTGCTTTGGCTGCCCGCCACGAGGAGGCCATCAAGTCAAGGGAGAAGCGACAGAGGAAGCGCAAGCAGCGCGAGGTGGATGGTGATGCATCTGAAGCATCTGACAGTGACGACGACAGTTTATCGGATGATGATGACCCGATGCCTGAATATACCTTAGCTGCCCTGGAACACATTGAGGCCACAGGCAGGAATGCATTCGGCGTTGCAGCTTCTTCTGCCAAGCAAAAGGAGCAAAAGAGGCATGCAATGTTGCAAAAGTACAAGCGAGCAATTGGAGCAGAGCATGTGCTAGCAGATGAGGCCGAAGATCCAGGACCACCGCTTTCTGGTGCTCCGCATGCCGAGGATGCTGTGGAGGAAAAGCAAGCGCCGACCACAGAGGCTGTAGAGGCCGAGACGCTCCACAGCCACAAATCCAATTTGCCAGCGATTCGTCGCTTTGTGCCTGACAGACCATGCACTTGTGAAGGTGAGCTCTGTTCCATCAATTGGATCCAGGGCGCAGCGCGCGGCGAGCACTGGATTGCCCGGTACAGCTTCAGTGTGCCGGCCGATGTGACTAAGGTGAAAAGGGAATTGAAACAATCAAGCCGCACAAAATACACCAGCTCCAATGTCTCCGAGCACATGGCCTTCCAGCATGTGCTGTCTTGGATTTGGCAAAAGCACACGCTTTGCACTAGTGATGAGCAGCCCGCTTTTGTCACAGACTTCTTGCGCGAGTGTCCTGCATGCAAGGCAGATCCGAAGACATGCACGGCCATGAATGCTTTGAAAACGAAAGCGAGCATCGCAGCTTTGCCAGGCTGGGCCTGCCGTAGTCAGAAAACTGTCGAGAGACTTCTAAAGCATTTGCTCACAACAATTCTCCTTGCCTAGTTGCCACCTAGAATCCTTGTTGCTATCACCCAAACCGTGTTCGCCTGTCTGTCCCTCAATTTTCCTTGTGGCAGGCCCGGAGGTCGAGAGCAGTGAGTCGAGGAAGGCGATTTGCTGTGGCTTTTGTGGGCTGCAAGACCACGCTGATGGAGCGTGTCCTCTGATGCGGTCTGTGCTCCGTGAATCAGCAAGGTCTTCTGCAGCTAGCATGTTCAAGAAGGTTTACCAGAACCTTCATGGTGGTTCGCAGCAGGTTGTGAGGGAGGGGGCTAGCGTCAAAACAGTTGACATCCCAGCAGATGGAAATTGTTTGTTCTCCAGCATTTCCTTGGGATTAGTGCTTCAGATCTCTCCAGTGGTTCCTCCTGCTGCGAAGATCAAGGAGTATGGGCAGCTGCCTGACTTTGCACAGACAGCTTTTCTACTTCCGTGATTAGTAACTTAGTAACATGCGCAACGAATAGGCAACGCTACAACTTTTTTGGTTCAACAATTTCGTGAGCTACAGCTTTGCGTGATTGCCAGCGTTTTACCAGGAAAATGCGCGCAGCCTATTTGCGGAGCCTCGAGAAGCGTCTTAAGATTGGTTGGCGGCTGCCTTGTTGTGCTGAGCTGCCTTTGAAGGAGTGCTTGGAGGCTTCTTCAGGCATGGACCTGTCGAGCTACCTTCAGGACATGGCAAAGCCAACGACTTGGGGTGGTTTCTTCGAAGCAGCGTTCATGGCCTACAAACATGAAGTGCCGTCCCTGAGCGTCACCAGAGTAATTTCTCTGCAGAGTAATTTCTGACCGTTTCTGACATGCTTGATATTAAGTGGACTCACCTAGGCTAATGCCTCTTGTTTTGTTCCAGGGTAAATCTTCAGGGTGTATTTTCCCGATGGATGTTCGAATATTTCTTGAGAGGGATTGACCGTTTTTGGAGGGATTGATTGACCCTGTCCTTTTCATAGTGATGTTCGCGCAAGGGTTTTTCCTGCGCAAGTGCACTTGGCCGAGGATCGAGATTTGGGCGCCGGCAGCCACCTCGGAGCATGCAGACTTGCTCTTGGTAGGCCAAGTTGGACCAAGCGGTGGCAGCAAGAAAGCTGTGGCCATCGTTTGGCGCCAGACTCACTACGAGACTCTCGTGAGTTGAAAAAGTGGTCCTGTGCAGCAGCTGCATTTCCATTCATTTTCCCTTTTTTTCACGTTCCTATGCCACCACCTTAAGGACCCACCACCATAACCCAGTCTTGGGTTAATGGAATATTGCTCTTCCCTCTGCACGTTTGGGTCCGTTTACGTTTTTTTTTTATGTTTTTTTGATTCGTTTTTGTTTTTTATTGATCCCTCGCCCTCGCAGTTCCTTCCGGGAGGGCAAGCCATGTTTGTCCTTTGAGGGACGTGGGTGGTGGTGTGCGCCTTGTTTTTGGGAGGAGCATGTGGCGCCAGAAAATATCATAGATAATCTGGTAAACCAAGAGAATGGCCATGCATAAGAATCACGTTCCAAGTCTTTGATCAGGTGGCACACAACACTGCCCGTGCAACAGGAGTCAGTGATTCTAGGATAGGATAGAATTTGGGTTTGTCCCATTATATACCTGCAACAGTCAGTAGAGAATTAATAACACTTGTATCCATTTAAGGCCTTTCTAGCCATCATGTTACAGGTTCCAAGCTTTTCCATGTCTTTAATTGGCTGAATGCTTGGTGCTTACTTCTATGACAGTTGGCCGTGGTCGTCATTGTGGTAGTGGGCAGCTTGGCTTGATTGGAGCACTTGTTTGTGCCAATGAGGCAGCTTGCGTCTGCTACCAGATCGGAGAAGATCTTGGCGATTTGTGCGGAGCCTTTGCTCACAGAGTCACTGGCTGTGTTTGTGTGAGCCGCAATCAAGGGAGGGGTTGGGGAGAGATAGCTACATAGCCCGAGTCAATACCAATGCAACGTCTTGAAGCCGCCCTGTGCAATATGTGCCTGTGATTTCAATACAACTTCTATGGTCGAACATCACGGATGCTATGCTCCAAACCAATCATCGTGCAGTAGAATCCAAGAACATGCTAGGCTGCTTAATCATAATCAATCGTCATACGATTATAAAGTATTATAAATAAATAAGTCATTCAGGTTGATTGATGGCCAAAATTCCAACTTTCTTGAGACTTACAGTTTCTACCAAAATGCTGGAATGATCAACACATATCCATTTGGCACTGGGAATTCGACTCCCACGACCCTGACGCAGGGCCCCCTGTATACTACCCCAAGAATCTCCAAGGCAGGCTTCGGACCCTCAAAACCCCTATGTTGTGAGGGCCCGGGATTCTCAAAATAGTGAACATGTCTCATCTCACAACGCTTTTAGAACCCGCTTGCTGCTTGGGTTCCGCTGCCGTCAGCACGCCTGGTTCAGTGGGGGGTCCGTCCGAAGGAGCACCGGGACCTTTTGGATGCCGTCAACCTCTCCACCGCCCTGCACCGGCTCGCCAAGTACGGCGCATCGACGGAGGAGAGACCCTTCGGACCCACGGACCGATCCCCGCGGTCCGGTGGGGATGAGGTCAACGCGGTGGGTTTGTGGCGTTGATTGCTGGGTGAAACTATGGACAGGACGGTGAGGTGTACATTAAGAAGAATTGCAGGGACAGCTGATTGGTCGGCAACGTCCATTTGTACATGGTACCATCTTCGTTTTATCATCGTTTTGATGGGGATTTGGGTGGATCACATGGATGACTCAATGAATTGGTTGAAGCATTTGCAGGAAACCCCAGTGTTGCACGTCCAAAACCATGTTTCTCCTGTAGATGTTCCCTCCCTTACCACCAATTCCGGGAAATTCTCGTCGCACCTCCCCGATCTCAGACCCTTCACACCACTCTTGAAGGAATCCATCCGGACATCCTGGGAGACGTTGATGCGACCGTCATCACTTCGGCTAGAGAAAGACCGTCAAATATCGTGAGGAAGCGTCACAGAATACGACCCCCCTGAAATTATCGGTTTCTTCAGCACTTCCTGCCGGTGCTTTTTCCGCGCCAGGACGCACGCTTCCGAGCGCTTCGGGAGCGTGTGGCCGTGATGATTCCGCAGAGTAGCGGGCAGGTGTGGTCGGTGTAGGATGAAATCCATTGTTGGATTGGTGTATCACCTACTAATCGGAATCTATTTAAAGATTATACACATATATAATATGTATTATATAATAGTGTTTTTGGACCCTGAAACGATGTCTCTTTTCCGTCTCGCCAGAAAACAGAAACATGCAGCAAATTCGTGATAGAAAACATGACGCCAAAATGACGCAGAAGTGACAAAAAAAACAACGCAGAAGTAACAAAAATCGACACCAAAACTGGTTGTTGCGTGTTTTTTTTGAGCTTCGCCTGAAAATTGCCCTCACCAGAAAAAAATAATATGTCCTTTGCGGGGTCTAGGTATACAAGAAAAAACGTAAGATAATACAATAAATCATACAATATATAACAGTTCTTATGACACAACAATTCAATAAATTTATTGATACCACAATAGACCTATATTTCTCACCAAGTCCTTCAATGCAACTTTTGCCCAATCAGATGATCACTATGCCCATCCACATCAAACATATGAACCTTTCAGAGAGTACATTACCCGGTTGAAAGCCAGCAGCAGTCACCACCTTTCGCAGCAGATCAACGTTTGACCCACTAGCAGTTGGTTGAAACTACAATCAATTCAGGAGGTGTGAGGTGCACCTTGAACAACATTGCCCTGTCATTGGGCATATATATATATATAGTGGATTCCTTCAATAAACCTAATTGTGTTGTTTTCTTCCTGTCCCTTTTGGTGCAGGACAGGCGTTCAGAGTTTTTTTCAGCTCCCCCTCCACCGATCCTCCCAGCGATCGGCAGGGCTTGGCGAGCTTTGCCTGGGCATATGCAGTGCTGCGCATCCATGACCCACTGGTGATGTGAGCGTGCTTCGGCGAGCGATCACGGGTAGGATCGATGAGAGGGTTTCTATTCCGTTTTCAGGTCCAAAGACTATATTTTGATATATTTTGACCGACTGAAGTAAAGGAAATTCCTTTTTGGGTCACCTAAAGACCATTCTTTGTATAGTCTTTGACTCCCAGGGTATCCGTTTTCAGGTTCAAAGCCTTCGTAGGTTGGGTAGGGTTGTACATGGGCTGTACATGTTTGGTGCTGAATTTCAGGGCATTAAACGTAGACGGTATAGACTGGATGAGTGGGGTGCGTAAGCAATTCGTCTCACACATTCTCGTTTGCTGAGTGCGGAGCTCCTGGGGAAGCAGAGTAGCATGAGTCATGAGGCTCGTTTTTCAACCAAGAGAATCAAGAGACCACCCCCAAGAGGCTCGTGGCAATAGAACCCATTATAGAGAGTAAAGTGCACCCGCACGCCTCCCAAGCCTGATCAACCTAGGGGTGCCAAGGTCGCACTCACTATCAATCAGGCTTGGCCTCCGCCTGTCAAGAACAGCTGTCCGCGGACAGAAACTACCCGGTGCGGACTCCCCAAGGATCGCTGAAAGGACGACCACGGCCTCGTCGCCCCGAGACCTGGCCAGCTTGGCGCCGCTCGGGTGAAGACGGCGGGTTCTACGTCGTCTTCGTTTGGTGCGCCGGTGCGCGCCAGGGTTTGTAGGTCAATGGCCTATGGGATGGACATGTATGGACCCAGGGTGGGGCCGGTGGGTGGTGTCTATTTTGTGTGAAGTTTGGCAGGGATCACTTCCATTCAATCAGGGATCGGATTGGTTTTCATGGCTCAGAATGGGCTGAGCAAATCTGAGCAATCATCAATCTCCCATTAACCTAAGTGTTGAGGCAGCTTATGATGGAACCAATCAGAAATGTCAGCCAGATAAATGCAGATGATGTTGCATGTTTGATTAATACGCCTCTCATTTGGATTGTATAACCTCTCATTTGGGGAGCTTTATTACACGTTTATTTCATCAGCAGTCAGCATAATGGCATATTTAACCTTTGAGCCAACCACCTGTAAATCGCTCGTGTCCACATCCGGAACAGATCCACCGCGACAGGCTGCATGTGAGTTACTCCGCGCTTTTGGTTCTGAGTTACTCCGCGCACGGGTGGCGTTTGTTTTAGATCGCAATGAGGTGATCCTTTGCTTCTTTGGTGGTTCAGCAGCCATCCTTCCAGAAGATGGTGTCCCAGCGTGTCCCCTGGCTGATCTTCGCGGGACACAATCGCGATAAAACCGTTCCAATGAATGTCGCGCCACGATGTGCCAGGCGACGTGTGCAACAACCACTCGTTCCTTTTCACGACCTTGCCTGAGACACGCATTCTCCACGCATTCTCCACTTCATGGAGTGGTCCCCCCTACCTCAAAAACTACTCCAATGTCCCTTGATTGACCTTTGCGTTTGAGAAGAATCCCCGTGGTGAAGCTCGAAGAGGAAGGGGACCACTCCATGACTCGCATCTGACCATGTGGGATCCATCCGTCGTTCCGTATACGTCCACCGTGACGTGCCACCGTTGCTATCCCAAACACAACCTGTTTGGGACTGCCATAGAACTGCCGATCAGGCCGGGGGTGGCAGGGGGGTCAATGTAGGTAAATATGCCATACATGGAGTGTTTGGGTATAGTGGATGGCACTGTTGGCACCGCCTTTCAGGACCTGGTCAACCGTTTTCCCCACGTGATACGACGGGACGACGGGCCACAGTGTGGGAGGGTTCAGTGGGGGAAGATGGAATCTTCTAGACACGCGGCTGCCAAAGCACCAAAATGGCTGAAGCACTGTAGAAGTCGAAGACTAGACCTGCCCTTAAGTTTCCGGTCCCCTAGCCAGACGGGCCTTTTGACCGTAGAGTGTTTAGAGTCTTTGACTGCTAAGGGGGCCGTTTGTCCATGGCACCCGGGCGAGTAGTCTTCTGAGTGAGCTCACGCTCCGCTTGCGCCTGTCAGGTTTGCTCCGACCTCGCCGGCCTGTTCAGCGCCATTGACCTCGCCAGCCTCGCATGGTCCATGGCCATCCTGCAGTGGCAAGACACGCCCCTGCTGGAGACCCGCCCCCCCTGAACACGCAGCGTGAAAACCAAACACCCGAGGTTGTTGGGGCCAACTGCGTGCTTTTTAGTGGCGGGTGGGTAGACTTTGCAAGGAACTTATGGGCGTTAGCATCGCGTCTCCAGCTGCGTCGAGTCGAAACCTGACGACCGACTCCACCGACTCCGCCTCCAGGAGAGCCTTTCAGCGGCTGCCGTTGAAGGCGGTGAGCGTTTTCCAGTGCAGGCCTTGGCAAATCTGGTGTGGTGCCTGGCCACGCTGCGGGGTGACGCACCGGAGCTGCTGCAGATGGTGAGTTCCAAGAGGTGCAGATGGGTAGAGAGATAGAATAATGGAAGGATCAAAGGGATGAAATCAGCATTCGAGGTTGTAGAGACGCTGTCGACACGTGAAGTGGTGCAGATGGGTAGATTGGATAACAGTTAGATCAAAGTTAGATGAAAGTTAAATGAACATCATAAAACTGTGCGAGCTGCGACTCCTACGAGTTTATGGTATCGCTTCGCTTCAGCGGGCCCGTGGACGCTAGCAACGCCCTTGCTGCGCAGCCGTTGTGGTCCCCAAGGGGTCGAAGCAACGCCCCTTCTTCGTTTGGCCAAGCCAGGGCGGCCATAGGAACAACTTACATCGCACCACAACTCGACCTGATGGACATGTATACGCTGTATACGCCTACGCTCCGAGGCAACCGACATGTGTTCATAGATGGATATTGATATAGTAACGAAAGAGTCACATGGTTCCCTTGAATGGTTCCCTACAACTCCCAATGCAGTGCATTCTTGCTGGACAAAAAACGACTCCTGTGTCGTTCCGACCAGATGGACCACATCATGGACACCACGCCCGGATTTGACTGGGCACCCCATTCATTCGGTGCCAGTGAAGCCACTGGGTGACCAATAACGGCTTCTAAGCGCCAATGGCAGTGCCACGCCAGGATCCCAGAGCTTCGGCCATAGGACTTGGCCAACATCACTTGGACCTTCGCGATCTTGGAGCTTCGCCCCGACGCGCGGAGCCGCGCCGATCTGGGCGAGGCAGCGGTGGGGCAGGTGGCGAGGTTTACGCCCCAAGGCCTGGTGCGTCGATACCGCTGGCACTGGAGAGGGAGAAGAGCCAAGGAATGCGAGGTTGGAGACGAGTCTGGGACGTTTGCAGCTGTAGTTCTGACTGGTGCGACTCGTAGGGAATGAGAGTGGCTGGATCCAAAGGAATCTCTATTGGGGGCGAAACTTTCCTCATTCTCTACTAAGCACCAGTCAGTATTTCTGGGACATTAGTGCGAATTTCCTACCAACTGGAACAACCTGTTTTTGCACCCGTTTTGTTCAGCAATGACCAATAATGACGGACTGAAGAACTACCATGCATGGACCAATATGGACCATGGCATTACCACGGTGTTGATATAGTTTGTTTATTTTGGCTTTACTTGAAAGAAGGCTGTCAGACCCTGTGACGGCAATCTCAAACCAAGGAGTGTGTTGCGAGATCGATCCCTTTTGACCTATGCTTTGATTTCATGAGGCCTGCCACGACCCAGCGCCTTTCGCGCGAAAGCGCTCATGCTTTCGCTTGTCGCACCACCCCCACAGCGCGGCCATCCTCCACAGCACCGCCATGTTTGTCCGTGCTAGGGATGTCCAACATCATTTGGGGCTGGGCCACGTTGGCGCTCTTCCATCGGCCGCTCTTCGATGCCACCGCAGACCTTCTAAAGCAGCGAAGCAGCGAGGGAGACCTCGGCGAGGTGCTGAGTGAGTGGAAGGCGCAGCCCATGAGTTGGCAAGAAGAGCAGGTCATAAGTTATAAGAATTAAAACGATAGTACATGATATTACGCAACAAACACATGATACAATGTTAATCTTGTTCTGTTGGGTGTTTTTTTGACAAACCATGTCCTTGGATGTTGCTTGCTAATACTCTTCATGTACCACACAAGTGGTGTGGTCTTCGTGTCGGGCCCTTTTGGGGCCCGAGACGACTCTCACCGCACAAGAGTGGTGAAGAAAGCACAAAGTTGGTACTTACTCATGAAGATTTGCACCATCAATTGCAGACGGGTTCACTTGTGTAATGATATATTGTGACATATCAATTGAACCTATGTGATACTGACAAAGTACTGTTGGAGGTGCTAGATGGGCTGACACTCAACTGGGTCCAAGATGCACCTTCGAACTCTTTACACTGTTCATCAAGCTCACTTCCTATATCCCCTTTGTTTCACCATGTGTCACATTCTTTTTGGCCCGCCCGCCCCCCCCAAAAAAGAGCCAGGCGCAAGAGCTGTCCAACACTGCCTGGAGCTTCACCACCGTTTTGCACGTCCACCCTGCCTCGGCTGCCATGGCCCACGCGGCCCTGCGGCGCTTGGACGAGTTCCATGCGCGACACAGTGCAAACCTGGTGCCGGGGTGGAACGAAGGGGTGAGTGGGACATGTGGGGTGCCAAAAAGCAGGAAGATGTGGGTCAGGGTCACGTAGGGTCAGGTCACATAGGGTTGTAGTTGTGATCATCATGTGTGTTTGCAGATTTCCCTGTCGCAGAACTGGAAATCGCAAATCATAGTCATATATAATCCATGGTAGTCCATGTGCCAAATAGGTATAGTAATCACGGAGACCATATGAGCAACAGTCCAATTACCGTAGATGTGTTTGGTTTTGGATGTCTTGTTGGCTTCTTGTATGGTTCCTATTTTTGCACCAAACCATGGCATCCATGGGAAGCGATAGGTGACTCACAAAAACGATACCTGCTATGATAGATGTTTTGGATTCAGAGACTGCAGTGAATGTGAGCGGACTCTCGGTTCTGCAGCCCAATTGTTTCATAAAGACAACAGCTGTGCAAGTGAAAGATGGTACGGTCACGGCTCGCTTAGTGCGCTTTTGCTTGAGGATGAACTTGGGCAAATGCTTGTTCAATAGCAAAAATCAAAGGGTTTCGACATCATCAAGGCCACCAAAAACACTCAGTGGACCCCTGTGACCGGGGGGGCTCAGGTGGTGGCGGGCTGACTGCTTCAAAACTAGTTGTGAGGAGCTTGAAGTGGCAGGCGTTCCGCTTGGACCCATCCCCTTGGAGCAGAAGACAAAGTTAGATTGAAGACCACGTGTTTTTGGGCTTGGCTTCTTCTTTTTGATGACGCCCAAGCTGCAGAGACAATTGGACTGGAAGATCGTTTGAAAATTGTGGGGGTATATAACTGGCTCGGTCACAACTCTTCGATGTTTTGGGTTCCCTGAACACGGGTGCCCAGGTGCTATGTATATAAAGTTTTTCCTTCTGATTGGTAGACACTGCGACACTTGCTGAGCAATCCCAGTTGATGCTGTCATCCCACTGCACACTTAAGGTGGGCAAGTCAGCTGCAGCAAGTGACGTTCCAACATCCCAGCCTGATGTGGACAAGACAGACACCGCCGGGAATGTAGCAGGTGCCAAAGGCTTCTGACTGCCTTGAGTGATGCCCCGGGCTTCGCCAGCATGAGCTTCAGTCCCTTAGTGAAAGATGTGCGAGATCACTTTGAAGATAGGACAATCTGGCAGCTTTTCACCTGGAAAGAGGAAGCGCAAAGCAGGCTAACGGGAAAGGTGGGGAAGGAGTGGGCAACCGGCCGGCTGGATTCAGGATGCTCCAAGTGGCCGCAAGAGCAAAACATAGAATTAGAGACAGATTGCCTATGTGCAGGAGATTGCAGGAGGCCCTGGAGAAGCAGCCGCCTTTGCTTTGACCGATAGCAGGAGCCATGTAGTATTGCTTACGAGGTTTTGAACGATAAAGCCAAGCCATATAATGCAAAATACGCCCATGTGTATGTGTGGGAGATAGAACGGGGTCATCCTTTAGTACCTTGAAAAGGAAGCATGTGCAGGCTCTCAAGGCAGACCGCACGCACATCTATCACAATGAGCCAGAGCCAGGGTCAAGCAAGCCATGAGCTTGTCCACTACGTCCCGAATTATGAAGAAGCACCAATACAAGCGACTGGTGCATTTATTGTTGCGACCTGCAGTAAACGGTGATGCCACAGTTTCAGATGTCGTGGCTCACCTTCTTTTCCCCCCTTTACTGCGGTTGATGATTACGTTTCTAGCTTTTCGTTGCAGGACCAGCCTGGGCTACATCTGCGAGAATTGCGGCATTAACTTTGGCACCATGCAGAAAGGCGGCCTTGCAAGAAGTGTCGCCGCTCCGATTTCCCCGTGGTCAAGCACCACTGCGGGCTTCAAGAGTTTACGCTTTACAAAGCTTTAGGATGCATATTTGTTTCACTGCGCTGCAAACGATCACCAGAAACCAGTCCTCACCAAGGTTGGGGAGTCGGCTGAAGATGAGAACCTGTGGTTCAATTGCCCAAGAGGCTGATGTTGTGGAGGTGCAGGAGCTGAAAGCGACCAATGATACGTTACAGCAGGAGCAAAGGATCGATCCCACGACACCAGCTGGTATTTCTCTTGGATGAAACATCTACAAAAGCTCCTGCAGCGCAAAAGTTCAAGATGCAAGCAGGTCGGTTTCAAATTAGGAATCCTCTTGTGTGAGTTCCACTCCCTTGACATCGCGCAAACAGTTGGGGGTCAGTATGCAACCATGTGTTTTTTTCATGGTGATAGCTGGCAACCTGACCTTGGAAGAGGCGCTGGCAGAATACAGAAGAGGGTATTGGAGCGCGGGAAGGAAGCAGTGGGATACAAAAGTGAAGCCCTTGGGGAGGGAAGAGGACGATGCCTTGACACGGAGGCAGAAGAATTGCTCCCTCAGGGTGTTGACCTCGAGTATCACACAGGGCATGTAGAGACATCGCATTTGGCGGAGGAAGCTGCTGCTGACGATGTCTCGGGCTCTGAAGAGGGCACAGGCTCCAGTAGCAGCAGTGGTGTCAGCAGTGGCACTGCAGAATGAGAAGCAAAAGGGCTGCTACTGCATGTGGGCACAATTAGGATCAATTAGGCGTTGTATTTTGTGTACATATGAAGACACATGCACACCTGCAGTATCCCTGAAAAGCGATGGGTGACTCACTGATCCCTATTGACAAGACTTAGCTGAACATGTAATTTTGACCGTCCCTCATATGCTAGTCCATGATGGTCCGTTGATATATGGGTATGCCCATAATGTAGTCCTGGTCCACTCATCCCATGGAGCGGCGTGGTGTCCCACCCCTTAAGGAACTGGCGGGCTTTTCTGAATCAAACATTTTGTTGTGGTTATTTTTCAGAGTCTTAGTTTGGTTGCTAAATCCGAAACTTGAAAGAGGATGACACTTTCATATCTTTCATGCGACACCGAGCACCATCCAACCCCCAACCGACCAGGCTTGGAGGCTTGCCACTCTCGAATCCTCTCAGCGCCCGCTCCTCGAGACTCGGCGGTGCGTTCATCGCTTTCGATCGACGGTCCCGAAGGGGTCGGCGGTCGGACCGGTCGAAGGGCCGAATTTGTTAATGGTTCTGTGTGGTGCTTGCGTTTCTTTTTGTGGGGGGGGGGGCGGTCCGAGTTGTTGTTTTTCTTCTTTGGGGGGTGAGTACAAGTTGTTGTTTCTTTTGTTTGGGGGGGGTCCGAAAAGAATGCCAAAGATGTGTGAGTTTCCAATGAATTAAAGGGAAATGTTGGATTTGTGTCAAGCGTTTCCCATGAAATATAGTAGTCCCCTCGCTCCTGGTCCACTGTCCCAAACACTCCTAAACCCATTCAGCACACGCCGATGGTCAAAGAGCGCTAGCCTGGGGCGACATGGACGATGCCCCACCAGCAAGAAACAAGGAATCACTGTTGAGTATGGAGGTGCGTTCAAATGTCAGACCCAGTGTCAGACCCTGTCAACGGATTTCACCAGTAGACGCATGTGTATAAAAGTATATAGGGATGTTGTTTCTCCACTAAATTTTGCGCTGATTGACCATATTCACGGAAAAATGCGTGCCCTTATAAGATGTCCCTCTACTGACACTGGATGTGCGTTGACGACCTGTACCATGAGGATCCATGAGGATTGATGAAATAGTGTTGAGAACTGTGCAGCCTACAAGACATTACACTCCCGAAGCACCACGCCGGCAGCGTATGTTTTATTTAAGGGGAAGGGAAGGTCGTTTTTTCGGTTCTGTCCTTCACAGCGCTTGCTTCAAGAGAAAGACCTTGGTGCAACCACTTCCACTTCCACTCGAACCCAGACTTGTTCTAGGTGGCTTTTGCTGAGCGCGTGGCACACATGTCAGAGGTGGCCCCACTCTCATTGGCCAGTCGCCGGCCTGCGAGGATGGTGGTGGGAACCCTCCCAAGGTGAGGAATAGTTCCAGAAGATCAGTCTGCAGGTTCACTGGTCGATACTTATGCCGCATGCCCATACAGTGACTCTGGTGCACCCTAAACTCTGACCAACAACAGACATGGGCGTGGAAAATAGCCCTTGGTAAGACGCTTCCACGAACTGGAGTGCACACCAGATAAAAACATATGGGATGACGTTTTATGAGAATGCCAAAGCGGTGGTGAACACCACTTGCATGAGGATTCCTGGGACGTTGGTTCCTTAAGCCCCCTCCGTTGATGCCGGAACGGGCTCTTGGGAGAACCAGACGTAGCACTGCTGGTCGGGTCAATGACGGGTCTAAGACAAGTCGAGGTGCGGTTTTTCATGGCGATGTCCTGCCCGCTAGGCCTCTACTGTAGAGAAAATACACTGAGTAGAGAGAAAGAGTGAGAGAACCTGTAGAGAATCAAGTGTTTGTGTTCTAAGAGTTCTGTTGATGTGAGCATTTTGAAGACAGACTGGACTATTTAACAATTCTTGGCAGTCTTCGGGACCGCCTCTTCTGAACAGCGAGTGAAGCTGGAATCAGGGGGCCTGGAGATGAGTCCAACAAGCGATGTTCTTGGGTTTCTCAGGTTTTTTGGATCATTTGGATTTGGATATTCAAGTGTTCAGGGGCCAAATGGCAATGCAAGTTTGGCCCATGCAACACACAAGTCCACTGTTCGAAAGACCCACTCAAGTGGCGATCCAAGGTATCGCTTGGGCGTGCGTCTCAATGGAGGTCAGGCAGGCTGCCCTGTGCTTTGGATTGAAATTGGACCCTCAGGTTTGAGCTCCTGGCATGGTCTCTATAGAATTGATGGGTTTGGGGATTGCCACACGAGGTTTGTCGACCAAAAGTATCCAAACATCCAGCAGATTTGACCCTTGTAGCCCCTGACGTCGTGGCATTTGGATGTGAATCAAGGAGCACGGAGGCCACTGGGTTAAGTCCATGTTGTGGGCTTCATGTATGAGCATTATGTAAAGGACGCACTCAGCTTTGGTTGGCAGTCAGCGAGGTTGAGACGCATTCAACTCGTAGCTTTCCTGGCTTTTCTGCTGCTGATTTTGATCTATGGCATTGTCCTTTGTGCCCATATGGGTCCTCTCTCCTGACTTGGTGTATTGAGCTTTTCTCAGATCTCGTGCCAATGCCGATCTGCGAAAGATTTGCCTCCAGGTTGGATCGGATGGCGGGGACGCTGTTCAAAGCTCCAGTGGATGAAGGGGTTGCCAGCATGGCTGTATGGACCTTGCGACTTGGGCCCAATCTGTGCAAGGCTGGATCTTGATGAAGAGTCCGACCCCCGACTCTAAAAAAGCATTCTCTCCAAATGGATGGGGCCCCGTTGGGCGTCAGCATGTTTTTCTGATTGGGTAGTGACATGTATAATCATGTGTAGTGACATTTAGAGACCTACCTTTTGAAGAAACTGGAGGGGTAGGATCTAATGATTCGCTAATTCTTTGATTGTCTGGCAGGGCCGAACACAAGGTCCCAAAGCTGAACATACATCCAAGATGCCTAGTCCAAGAGCCGTTTCTTCCGCGAGGCGAAGCGGCCCCAAGCTCCGGGGATTCACTGCTGTGTTTTGTCCAGGGGCCTGTGCCAGCGCACCGATCACCAGTATCGGAACGGATTTGATACATGGTTACATAACCCTTAGTTTTGAGTTCCCTTACAACCAACCTCTCATGATATTTAGGGAGGAAAAGGTAACAATCAACCGTTCTTTCCCCTCCGTTGAACAGACCCTGCCTCGTGTCTCCGTCCACCGTCGCTCCGTCTCGCTCAGGTCACGGGCGGAGCCTGACTTGCGCCGCGCCTTCCGTTTGGTGCTCTCCGCGCGCTGGCGGATCCCCCCGGTGAGTCTCTCGGCGCTGCTGGAGGAGTGTGAGCAACGAGTGGCCCGGGCCGCAAGGTGGGAAAGGTGAGGATGGCACGGTCCTTTTGTTTTGCCCAACATGTGAGAGATATTCTAGATATGTATGGTCCAACAAAAACAGAGATCTGAGTTGAGGCCGGCTGCGATCCTGGTCTGCCCAAATTGTTAGAGTTTCGATGATGCTGTATGGCCTAAAAAAGACGGAGATCCGAGTCGAGGCCGACGGCAGGTGAGTCTCAAGTCGGACCCCCGGGGACCAGAGATACACAGATCACAGGATCATAGGATGTATATAGTATTGGATGTATTCTTCCGGAGACCCCGGAGGGTGTCGACACCCCTCAAAGTGTCCACCCATGGTGTCCACCATGTTCCGTTTTGAGCACGTGTGGTCCCCTGCAGGAGGGTAAGACTTAAGGAAAGATGTTGATTTCATGAAGTGCACTCTGCCAAACACATCATGTGGAACTGGAACATCATGGAACATCCCTTGGACTCGGAGTTCGGAGAGCTCTGCCAGGGGCCAGGAGCCCCCCCAGGGGCTGTCGGAGTTGCACCGGGTCGCCGTTTCCATGTGGCACGACGCGGTTCCTGAGGGCCTGCATCAAGAGGAACGCCGCGTGCTGCGGCTGATGGAGCATGGGGATCTCGCTCCCGTGGTCATGGACACTTGGCTGGCTCTGACATGGTGACATGCACGGTTGGCTGGCGGTTTGTGGGCGTTTTGGAAGGGTATATCCCAGACACTCTACAGAGCTTTCAGATGATTTCGGTCCAGTCATTGTTTTAATTGTAAGCATAGCTTTCGGTTGATTTCGTGTATCGGCCTCATTTCAGAAAATCCCTAGTTGAACTACAGTATAGTTGTTGCTTTTTTATGATGGTCAACCCGCCCAGGGAGCACAGGCACAGACCTTCATATGCCCCCTCTCAAAGAATGTGTATGAATGTGTATATTTGGTTCGGGCCCAACTGGGAGTCCTCGTCTGACAAGAGGATTGCCGGGATTGCTTAGGAAGTGCGTTCACGGCTGCATTCAACACAGCTGCCGAGACCCGGTACAGCGGGGATAGGCAGTGGCGGTGAGGACAAGGAGCGGTGAGTGGCGATGAGGGAGGGCAAGGAGATGCGAGAAGAGTGCAACTTCTAATCAAGTTTCATATGCTTTTGTCATCCAGGTGGAATCCATGCACTTGAACCCTTGGAAGTGCTCAATGCCACAATGCTATTAATTAGTTAGTTACTTAGTGTGTGTGTGCCTTCATCAGTGTGGAATCTAACGCAGTTTGGGTTTACTCACCTTGTTTTGTTATTTAGGTCGCTGATTCGTGGGCCATTCTCATTTCAACCGGCTCTTCTTCTGAAGTTCCAGCTTCATTTATCGCGTCTTCGAGCTTGCAGAACAAAGTTTCACCCACATTTCACGGAAAAAAGGAGCCAAGTTTGCTTGGCTTTGGTTGTTCGTTGTTTTGTCATCAGACCAAGTCAAGGTCCATATTCGTGTGCACGAGCCCAGAACGCTATCCGCTAGCTGGATCCAACGCCCACCCCATGTGGCCACCCCAGTCAATGCCCCAGGTCGGCCAAGCTGTCGAACGCGGCCTGGCGGCACAGTATCACACTTGTGTGCATAGTCATGCGAAATGCAGGAAGTGGGACCAGTGGGATATGTGATTCTCAAACATATACGATCATATACAGTATCACATGATTATACTCTGGGATGTATATATATATATATTAATTATAGACAGGGATTATATGTATATATGTGCTATGTATCTAGTGTGGATATATACAGTAAATATATATAATGAAACATGGACATGGACATGAACAGAGTTTGGCCATTGAATGAGGAGCCTGAGTTGCCCCAGCATCATAGCTGCCACAGACCTGGGTCAAATCAGGCTTCCGCATGCCATTTCTTTGTGCAATTGGCACGTCACGTTGCCCCAATGGTGTATGTGAGTGTGTGTGTGTGTGTTTGCACTGCAGAAGTGCAGTCAGCGAATTCTCATGGATGCAACGGAACATGCATGTCATCCGAGCTGTCCCCGGATGTCCCGAGCCCGTGGGAACTCGGAGTTATGCCCGGCCCATGAAGAATCTGGATGAATCAACTCTCCAACCCAGTAGCTTCTGGTTACTATTACTAGTATTGGCCTCCAAGCTAATAGCGATGGCCTCTAACCTAGTAGCTTCTTGCTACCGGCATGTTCCATGCCGGAACCGCATGGCTCTTCACCGACAACGCGGATCGTTGTGTGGCTATAAGCTTTGACCAAGTACCAGACTCAAGAGCTGTCCTTGTCGAAGGTGTCGTGCCCTGGGAGGGTGCATGTCTTGATGGATGCACTGATTCTTCAAAAAACCTTTCCATGACTTCTATTTGTGTTGTCTATATATATATAATATTATATATATATATTATGTCGTTTCTATGTCGAACGGAAGGTGTCGGTCAGAGACTCCCGCTCAGGAGAGCCTGGGCGTTACCCGGCAAGTCATTGGAAAGAAATGTGGCACACGGAATGGGTTTTTGTCAGTGAAGCTGAGGGGGCGGGAGTTGATCTTCCAGTGATGCAGCCGTACCAAGATTGCTTTCTTGTTCCCCGCTCAGACCTTCAGTTTTTCAACATGATCCACATGGATGGTTTTGTCGGTGGTAAGGTTGATGGCAAGCATGCGTAAGACAGTCATGCAAGTCATTATACTGTATATGAGAGTTCGATTTTTTTGGGAAAGAACTATAAGATCAAACGGTTTCTATTGGGCGCTCTGCGGAGAGCTGGCTACTTTTGCCTTTGGTTGATGCAGGAAACCACACAATGCAGATCCATCGAAGGATTGGCTTGAGGGATCATGAAGAGATGAGAGATCAGAGCCGCTCAGACACGCCAGAACCATGGAATCACATATGACATCGCATGAACAAGACATGTAAGAACATGGTAGGCATTGAAGATGGCCAGAACCTGCAGGAACGGTCAGTTCCCGGTGGACATCCACAAGACATTACAAGACCAATGGTCAATAGTGATATAAGCTTAAGGAGGCATAGACATGTATAGACACATGGTTTGTATAGACACATCATCATCATCATCATCATCATCATCATCATCATCATCATCGTCATCGTCATCGTCATCGTCATCGTCATCGTCATCGTCATCATCATCATCATCATCATCATCACTGGACTTCTGGAGCTGGAAGCAACACCTCTCCGGACACACGAAATGCTCCGAACATGAGTTCTTCAATGCCCACCAAAGCTCCGGTCTTTCGTGAGGCTTGTGCCATTCGAATCTAGAAGTGGTCCGAGCCGTTGGGAGATTCCTATGCAGATGCTTAAGATGAAGCACCCCGAAGTGGATGCGCCGAAGTGAATGTTAAAGGGGATCAGTGGAGCCTTTCACAGACCTTGAAGCTGCAGCGATGTTGGCAATGCAAATCAGTAGCTGCGGTGTTGACACTAATCGTACCATGTGAGAAGCACCACAAGATTGATGCCGAACACTCCATAAAACAAGCTTGCCCCAAGCTTGACTCTGAATCGCTGCGCCCATGTCGCCCTCGTGAGCGCGTTTTTGATCCGTGCTTGGGCATCCAAGTGGAGAAGCTTGAGCGCTGATACAATGATGACAAGTGATTCCATCTTCCGGTGTTTTCCAGTGATGCCATATTGCGGGGTGTTCATGTTTTCCGTGTCTTCAGCATGATCATAGGCAAAGAAGTCAACCCGCCTGCACACGTGGTAACAAGTGCGTAGTTCAGAACCCTACATGTTACCTGAGGGCAACTTTGGTGATTAACCATATAACCACAGGTGTTTATTTATGTAAGTTATAGGATGTGTGATTTGTGTGTTTTATGATCTCCCGCAAAAAACACTTGTGCTTAGCTTGCCAGATATTGGTGACTTCATGTGACTTCACCTTTTTGATCAACGTGACACAACATGGACAGGTTCAGTACGATCATGCAACATGGCCAGGTTCAGCACATTGCATTACTAGTTTCGGATTCTTTTAGGTCAGATCGATTTGATTGTTTTACACATGGACTGCCCGTGGTAGGGTGGATTCTCTCGGCCAGAAGTCGGTCAAGGTGACAGGCGACAGTTGGGTGTGCAGGGACTTGCCCCCAAAGAATCGCAGGAAGAGCCAACAAAAAAGGGAGACGTCAGCGGAACCACCCAGTGAATATAGATTTCTCGGGCATGATTGAACAAAAACATTTACTATACCCTAGGCTTCCAAGACCATTCAAAGAAAGGGAATGACCTGGTTGCGTAGTGTAAAATCCTTGGTAAAACAGCTGGTGGTTCGGGATTCAGGCCATTAAAACAAGGGTTGGCCAGGAAGCCTAGGATCCCCTGAGATCCCCCCCCCCCGAGATTTTTCAGTAGCTCCCCCCCTTTACAAAAGGGAGGTAACCCCGACCCATGACCGACTGTCCGCGGACCGTGCTCCTGTGCTGAGGGACCGCACCATGGCGGCCTCCGTGGGCCCTGAGGTGATTTGGGAGGCCTGGAGCGGGGCAGGTGGTTATATGCATGGTTATATGCACTGGAATGCAATGCACTGCATGGTTATAACATGTTGTTTTGGTTCAGGTTGAGGTTTTTGTTCAATGCATTTCAGGTGGTTTTTTTCAGTGTTCTGAAATGGGTGTGCATGAAAATATAGAGAGACCTCTAAAATCCCAAGGGATTTGAGGTCAATTTTAATACAGACCCAGATGTTCTATAGTCATTGGACCTTTGCCAGGATGAAGAGTGAAGCATGTGAGCCGGAGATTGCAGGCGTTTTCTCATTTTTCGGATCGTGACCGTCGGATCGGAACGTCTCCGACATGAAGAGACGTTTGGGACATTTTCACCCTTTTCACCCCCTTTTTCCATCTATAACCCTATAATACTCTGCGTAACTATTTGATTCATGATTGCATGGCTATATAAATATATATATATATACCATATCTAACATCTATACAGTTGTACACCATGAATGTCATAGCCATCTCTATAGTCAGATCACTCTTTCATGACCCGGACGTCGGCGACGGGCCCCACCCGCCCGCACCGGCAGGTGCTCCATCCGAGCTGCCCGGTGCGGGCGGAGCCCCACTGCGAGGGAAGAGCCGCACGGCGCACGGGACGAGACGGTCGCGGTCGCGACTGTTGCCCTTCGTTTTGGTTGGGGGGGGAGACCCTTGGGGCAGAGAGTCCTACCCTAAAGATCCAACAGATCCAAACAGATGTGATATATAAGTTCAAGTTCCTTTTCAAAGGAAAACTGAGGGACTCAGGAGGTGGTGATGGCACGAACGGGCAGTGTTCGTGGATCTGGATGTCCGGTCTGGGCCCTTTGAAAGAGACGTACTTGCTCTACTGGTGCCTTTGCTAGTCCCGGTTCGAATCAAACAGGTTTGGTTCTTCCAGGAATTGATGGCAATCCACTCCAGCTCTACAATCATGAACTACAGTCACAAGTGCTCTCATAGAGTTTTTCTTATGGGACTGAAAGCTATCAACAGGGCACGCATGAGTACACACACAACATCCATCATTTTGACACGGCAACTTCAGAAGATCAACCGTACCAAGTACCGAACCAATATATCAATCTCCGGATGTTTTCGTTTACCGGGTGCCTCAGAACTGAGGTGTTGAGCTGGAAGAGACGAGGCACCGTGGTAAAACTCGGGCGGGGTAACGAGCTCGTTTTATTTTGTTGCGCGGAACAAAAAAAGCCGCGCCTGGTCTCCCCAAGTCTTTAACACCTCGGGTGCTTCGTTCTCGGAGTTTCGCTTCAGAAGCTCCATTCGATCCATCTCCAAGATGCGAAGACGAGCCGCGCAGCCAAGCGTCTGGGGCACACTCCTCCAGCAAATGGAGTCACGGGTAGTCTGGGCGTACACATGCAAATCCAGGACCGATTCCATTCGTCCGGTTGTTTTTGGATACCCCGAATCACCTCTAAGGCTTTTTATCTATAGACAATAGACACCTCAGAAGGAAGGAGCATACATCACAACTCTGCAATACTGGTGCGGGAGGTCTTCAATCACTAGCTAAATCCTCCACAGTGCCTCCACAAGTGGTAAACCTTAACAGTTCAGGTGGCCACGCTCCCGAACCCGCAATTTGACATAGAAGACGCCCCCACCCCAATACTTCCAGATCAGAGGACTCGCCAACACACATTACCGTGGTGGCACCGGTGGCACCCCCGAAAAATCGTTTGTGCGCTTCAGTAGCTCCCTGTGCTACTTCCCTTGCATGCCAACTAGCCGACCAGCAAAGAGGACCATGGCACCGCCCATGCAACGGCCGGCCGCCCAGCGCTCAGCCGCTGAGCCGCCCGCTGCAGGTCAGCAGATCACCTGTAGCGAGATCACCACCGATGGTTGGCTCAAAGTCTCCGATCGGGGCTGGTGCGGTGTCGGTGGAAACCGGCGGGGTGTGTGGAAACCCACCGCGGGGTGGAACCGTGCGGGGAACCGGTTCGGCCGGGTTGGGTTCGGTTCGGACGGAGGCGTTCGGAGTACGGAGCAGGGCGCCCTGATGGGTCTCGAGACCCGCATGTCATGGAAGGAGTGATGGAAGGAGTGGAAACCACGCGAGGAATTGGCAAAGAGGTGGCTCCAAGACCTTTTTTTTTTTTTTTTTCCAAGTGGTATATAGAGTCTAGTGGGCTGACATGCCTGTGTTTGGCAAGAAACTCTGCAAAGTAGGCGAAATAGCTGTGGAATCTTGAAAGAATGGTATGAATATGTATGAATACATCAGAAGGCTGCGGCACTTTCTTAAATCAGCTACAATCAGCTAAATTAAAGATCATGGGCCCACACCCTCAACTGTTGATTGAGAAATGCACAGGATGATAGGGTAGCGCTTAGAAAAGCCAAGAAAAGCCTTTGGTACCAGCCTACGTGATGGGATGTTGAATCATTCGACCCACTCCATGCATCTCTACCTCATTCTACCTCCATGCTGCTGCTGTGAAATGCTTTGACCCACTGAGCGGCTAGTCCGGCCGCAAGATCAACAAGACTCAAATGGGGGATGTCAAGCAATGCTCTTGGCACAAGTTCCGCTTGGGACCCCCAAATCCAATACGTACCCTGAATACATGGGAGTATGGCCATTCACGGAGATATAGGATGTGACAAGGGTTCCACCACACGCAGTTTCTTTGTGCCCATTGACTACCTTCAGAGTAGACTTTTGGTCTCCGCCAGTGCACCCTAATGACATACAACCCCCCAGATATACCCCGCTGTGTCTTCAGTACAAGGACTGGTTTGTAGAGCAAAACAGTCCTTCAAGTTCTTCATGTGCGTTTTCAGGACTGCCATTCAGTGCTCTCGGCGCCAGGATGCTCTCCGACCTGCAGGGTACTCATGGCCTTGGGAGCCTGTTACAGCCCAAGCGCGGGGAGGTGAGGCATTGGCACCGCACGGCACTGCAGGTGGTTGAGTCCTGGTTGAGCCACTCCAGACGAGACGTTTTTTGCTTGGGGGAATATCAAAAATCATATAGAATCACCTCGCGCAGAAGAATCTTAAATGGTGACGTCATGTCGGGAAGGTCCTTGGCTAGGTCTATTTATGTTCCTTTTTTGGGGCGTGCGTGGAATATGGTTGGAATATGTTGGAATCATAGAAATCATAGTGCAACATCCATTGTGAGAAGACACAGTGTCCGCTATATAAGTGACCCTTGGAGGCACAAACGGCCCAGTATCAATTGCACCTGATGTTTGTCAATTTTGCAAGAGTGGTTCCCTGTTCTTGGCAAATCCCTTAATAGACCATCATAGGTCCACTGGACTGCACTGCCAGCGTGTGGGGAGGGGGTACAACTTCAACGTGCTGTTGCTCCTGGCAGGACATCACCCTTGCTGTGGATGAGCCTCAGCCACAAGGACAGAAGACATGCCAATGTGACGAAAACCCTGCGGGCCAGGCGTCTCCCATATGATGCAGTTTCTGGAGCCCCAAGAGGGACGAGTTAATTGTAGGTGAGGCACCTCAGAATCCAATGGTTTTTGTCAAAGAACATTCCAGGAACAGAGTTTTGTCATGTGTCCCTGATTAGCGGTGCTTTGTGCCGTTGTATGTCATTGTAATACATATGTCATATGTTGCTGTTGGGTTGCATCTCGATGCATCCAATGGTCCGTTCGTATGCATCCAATAACCATACAATTCAGTACGTTGCATAGCATGCACCTTCAAAGTCCAACTTACAGGTCTGAATACTTTGGCCTCAGCATTGAAACATAGTCAACTTTGCGGCAGCATCACAAGGTGAGGGATCTCCGCCCACCTATTCTCACCCAGGCCAAGCCTCCTGTTGATGAGCATTTTGGGAGCATTTTGGTTGACATTTATCTCAACCCCCTTTATTTACAATGGAGAACAACCCAATTCCTTGCGACTGCGACGCGTGCTTTTGTATAGCAGCTGACCCCCAAAGTATGGAATATTAACCTCAATTGACAGTTAAATCGTCTTAAAATCACCCCAATGCAGGCAACTTTTCCAGTTTGGGGTTCGCCTGCCCTGGGCGCAGCCCGCCCGCTTTGGTTGGTTCGCTGGGGTGTCTATATCTTTGCTCCGCTGCTGGGAGAGGCATTTGCTGCCTTGAGGTCACCTTTGCTCAGGCACGTGATCTGCGTGGCCATACTCAGAGATTCACAGCTTCAACGTTTCTCAGACTTGCTTGAAGGGGAACATTCTACAGGAAACCATGTTTTTCACCCGCACCACACATAGTATTTCTTTACAGGTTCCCTTGAACTAAGTCCGAGACCCGTGGAGCGGGCGGCGTTTTCTCGCATGCGAAGCATCGCAAGGCTAGAAGGGCCCTACCTACTTATCCACATACCCTCCGACACGTCACATGGAAGTGGACCAGAGAACCGTTTGCAAATGACACTGTTTTCCCGGGGATCATGGTCCAGTTTCATGTCAGTGGGCTGGAGTCGGAGTGTAGAGTTGTTGTTCCAATCCTAGGATATGGTGATTGTGGTAGAAATGGACCACAGGAGGCCTAGAGAAGTCCAAGAATGTCTAAGTGGACGCGACATTGACTGTCATTGACTCACAGGAAGCATGTGTTGAATTCGGTCGACCACCGGTAGCAGTCATTTGCTATTGACTTACATCCACACACCGAGGACTCCTCGGGGGACCCTGGCATGCCCGAGTTCAGGATGGCGACATGGGCACCTGGCTTTCACCAGTCAGTCTGGGCACGAATGAACTTGATTTGGCTTTAGAACGAACGCATCCAGGTCACAAACACACATGTGTCCACCATCACCAGTTATTCCTGGTTTGTCCGCTTGGACGCACCCTACATGTCTTTAGGCATGAATGCATTGATCTTGGACTGTTCAGTTTTGCACTGCCCAAACGCTCAGAGTGGGTGGTGGACCCTCAAAACAAGGCGGGCCCTCGTTGAGAAAAGTTGAGGTACCAGGAGGTAGGCCTTGAAAGTTGGAACCCTCCAATTGAGGGTTCTCACCCCTGCATCCATGTATTTGCATGAGAAAGTCATGCTTCTGGTATGTAGACCTCGAATCTGACATATGTTTTGGGGTGGTGGGTGGTGATGGTTGTGACTCCGCCCAATCCCAGCTGCCGATTTGCCTTTTTTCACGGGCCGCTGACGGCTTCACATCCTTCATGGCCGGGGCACCCAGCACATTACAGGTTAGCAAGTTCAAGATGGAGGAGAGCTAGGTACCTTTGCAACGTTCGAAGTGTCACGCTGGAACGATGTGTTGCCCGAGCGATTCTTCCCAATCTGCCCACCCAGTCCTCCGCACATAGCAGTTGGGTCATGCGTGGGTTTATCCTCTCTTTGCGAGTCAACAGGGCATGCTCATAAAAATGATGATGCTTGCAAATCAAATACCATAGTGCCCTGTTTGGCCGCTTTCCTTGGACGTCTCTGCTAAGCTTGTGCAGCGCAGCGTACGTTTGCAAGTGAATCAAGATATGTGAGCAATAGCTGTTTGCATCCGCCTCACTCATCACAAGCGGGGACACATCCATAAGTTTCAATGATTCCGTGTACGCGTGTATGCAAGTTGCGACCATTTTGTCAAGCTGCGAGGCATCAGGTCTTGAGGCATGTTGAAATGCGCATTCACAGGCCCAAAAACTTATCACTTTGGAAGGTATCGCCTTGGATGATAGCACGGGGTATGATGCCCTTGTTTTCCGGTTCAGGCGAGCTGGCGTGAACCTTGGCTGCGAAGTCCTGATGTGGTGCTGTCGCTTCCAATCCAAAAAGTGCTTGTGTGCAAGCTGCAAGGTTGTTGCTAGTGCATTCTCATAGATCCCTCTAGGGAAGTCCAACCAAAATCCGGTCTCGGCTAAATATACAATCACACTGCCGTTCAAGGTTTTGCCAGTTCCAAGCAATTGGCCATGCATTGTATCATGAAGTACTCTTGAAATTGGCACGTCTAGGTCGAACACGACACTTCCTTACGCTGCCATTGACAGGGAAGTAAAAATAAAGAGATCGCGAAGAACTAAAGGATTAAGTAAAGCTATATAGCTAACGGGCATAAAAAAAAGACAAAGCTCAAGGTTTCCATGTCCAAACCATGGTTCGGTTGGCATGAAAATCACTTAGATCAGGCTGGCTGGAAGCGTGAGATGCATCTTCACGGAAACACCCAAGCGTCATTCCAATGTCCGTGGGGTGGGACTTGACCACCCCACAATTGGAGCAGAATTGGTTTCGCTGGTAGTTGTGCACATGGTAGAGGCTCTTGACCCATTTCAAGTCGCCCTGCAAGCTGGTAAATGTGAAAGCGTAGCCGGCGTCTGACCAATCCTGGATGGTAGATGGATCGCACATGTCCCTCACTCGTGGGACAATAGAGGCCATTATGTCCTCATAGGTCCAAGGCGTGGACGCATACTCAGGGTAGACCGTGATTGGCCAATACCTGGTCCATGAATCATTTCCATATGCCAGGTCTGATGACCATCCTAAGATTGTAATTGCTCCGCACTCTGAACCTTTCCAAGTCGAGATGTCATCTCCGTAAAAGGAGATGGGCACCAATTTGTCCAGAGCTGGATAGTCAAAGCACTTGTTATTCTGAAACCACGAGCAACGTGTTTTGCAGTGTTCCCAAAAAGCAGCAACATCTTGGGGTGCGTGCCCGCCAAACATTGTTTTCTGCCAGACACGGTCACCCCTTTTGTAAAGGGCGCTAGCCATGCTGTCAGGATATATCACATCTATGTTTTGCCAGGTGACTGCTGCTTGAGAATGGTCATACATTCGTGCTCTCACCGTTTCAATCGAAGCACCAAATCGGCGGCAAAAAAAACGAAGCATAGTGTGACAATCTCTTTCGACGTTTTGGCCATGTTTGCCACTTGCCCCCAGTGAAGAGATTCTGCGAACAATGTCACTCTCTTCGATCACCCCGCCCTTTTGTTCGCACCATCGGACTGCGGCAGCAGCTTCATGTTGTACCTAAGATAACTAGTTTTTTTTTTTTCAGATCACTTGCGAACAATTCTGACTAACATGGTGGTGACGTGAATGAAAGGAACAACTCACATCATATAAGTACATGCACAAGCAAAAGTTGTTTTGCGTCCAGCTAGATGCCTTAACAGCGCTTGATTTGCCAGAAGCAAAACTTCCCAGCAAAAGATTACCAAAATCTCCAGGCGTTGGTCTTTTTTTGGATGTCTAGCTTGAGAACGTGCCGCCACAAACCGCTCTGTATCATGCGGCAGAGTTGGCTGAGGTCGCTCTTGTGCCTCGTCCTGCCGCTGGGAATAGAAGGCGCGGATTTTGGAAGTCATGGGATTTGGGTTGAGGTCCTTGAAACTGCTCCCTTTACTTAATGGGTAGTCATGGAAGGTTGGACCTGAGGGGAACCCCAAAAACGGACAGGTATCTTGAGACTCCTTGCTCAAGGATGTCAATCTCGTTCGGGAAACTCCTTCCAGCCGGAACGTGTCATGAATGCAAATGGACTTTCAGACTGCAAGATGATGGTTTCATTACCCGTACGACGGAAAACTCGGTGAATGTTTGAAGCTGCATGAGACGGATTGTGAGAGCATTGCGACGGATTTTTCACATCACCAGCGGACATCTATCCACTACACAAATTGGGTTTGAATTAGATAGCAGCCATCGCCTTGTTGCTCCTAAAAAAGCACAAGAAACTCATGGCCAACTGTGCGTTTGCACAGCTGCAAACGATCAACATGAAGAACTGAAGAAGCGTCACGTTGATGCCTTCTTCTCCTGGGTGCGAGATGCTAGTAGTCAATGACTGCAATAGAGTGTGAATTCCAGTAAAGCTTCTGTAGATACTAGTGTTGCGTTTGGTTTGCTGCGGGCTGGGTCCAGTTGAAAGGGGCCATGTAGTTAGTGCATACTTTATTGCTGGTCAACTCAACCCTAACCCTCGCCTTGCTGCTTCCAGCCTTTGGCTTCGCGGTCAAGTGTTTGGCTTCTGCTGCATCCTCCGTAAAGAGAGTCCATCGCTGAAAGCCCAGCTCGCTAGCGGCTTGAAGCTGTGGGATCTGGTTCTCCGGAATGTCCTATCGAAGGGGTTCAATTGAAGAACACAACACAGCAATATAACATAATATTGTGAAAACGAGCCAGGCGCCTTCTGCATGGTCAGTTTAGACAACTGAAGAAACGATCTTTCCAGCTCGTCAGTGTGCCCCTGGAAGCTTTGGCCTAGGGTAGTGGGTCCACCTGTACTTACATATCCAGCTAGCTCAAACAAACATCAAATCGGCTTGACCAGAACTTGAACTGCAATTTCAAAGGCACTCAGAGCAGACTGGTGCTTCAGGTGCGCTAAACGGACTGGCCAAAGCTTTGCCTCCTGCACCGCAGATGTCACCTTTTGGAGCACCCAATTTGCCCTAGGCACTGGCTCAATGGGCATCTCGTTCCTCACAACAGCGGTAGTATTGATTGCACCTTGACTTTAGATACATGGCACGATCACATATGGAAAAAACAAAGCGACAATCATGACAAGACTCTTCTTGCGTTTCCTGTTCTCATTTTCCAGTGGCTGGGGAGTCTCGGGTTTCTGGCCAGGACCATCAGCAGTGTTTTTTTTCCTGCCCTTCCCCCTTCCCTTCCCTTTCCCATGCCCGATGGCCAGTTCTTCCGTGTTCCCTGGCCCTGACGTCAAGTTCTCAGTCTTGAGCGATGCAGAATCCAAACGACGCATATCCCCCATGGTCACGGATGCCATGTTGGAAACGTGGTCCACATCCGTCAAGGATACAGCCGCCTCCAAAAGATCTGATCTTAAGATGACTTTGTTATATAATATGTGGCACTGTGGCAAATCAAGCTACGATTTGCTATATAACTCATGTCCGTTATATCCTGCCTCAGCATCGTTGCCTTCAATCATGCCTGTTTGCTCTAGCTTATCTTCATATATATCTTCTTCCATCTGCCCGAGATCAAGAAGAACATAATACAAAGTCGCGTGTGGATCATCAGGTGCGTCAGGATGGTCTTTGGTTTGACCCATCTGGATCTTACGTTCGATGATCTTGCTGACCACGTCCTCATCCCCTCCATGCAGCTTCAGAATCTGAGCCCGCGTTCTCCAACCTTTGGGGGGCATAACACATAACAAAAATGGCTTCCAAAAGGAGTTTGAACACCAACTTCAATAATATACAAATCGACCTCTGAGTGTGAAACCATGTCGACGTTGGCCCTTGACCAAATCAGTACGAGCTCTGGTAATCCGAAGCGACAGCCTCGACCAAAACAAACAAAAACAAAAACAAAACACATCGAACAACTTAACAACACAATCTTAGTTGTAACATGCGCAAAGATTTAGCGACAAGTAACCTGCACCATTCCTTGCCGGATTTCAAGAATCCCATGAACACAGCATTCTTTGCTGCTTTGGATCGTGTAGCGACAGCATGCTTCCAAGCTTTGATGATGTCTGCCGGAATGTTATGTGCTTCCGGATTGTCAAGCTGCCTGTCACCAAAAATGAAAAGCTTGTGACACTGAGCTTCCACCCTCTCCCACACCTTCGCATTTGGGAATAGTGAGCTTGGCGTTCCTTTTGGGATTCGAACGTCACAGCCACTCCAGCCTTCAGTCCGTTGCGGCTGGCCGGATAGTAATAAGTTAGTCGTCCATATATTTAACCATCATATACCATCATGTAGTCAACAAATTCTATATATACCAAGAAACCGGAGCAGTGACATGGATGTTGCCTGCGCTGGCCACTGCTTGTTCTGGGGCTGATGAGGCAGGATGCAAGGAGGCTGGATTGGATGGGGCTGCCTTGGGAGTCGACTTGGTCGATTCATCAAACTTGACTGACTTGGTTTGTTGGCCACTGGCTGGCTCACTGGGGATTGGGCGAGGTGGGTTGCTTTTGAGGATGCTAGGGCGAGCTGCTGCTCGTGCTGCTGACAACACCGTGCTGTTTGCGCTGTTTGCTGTTTCGCTGTGAGTTAGGGTTCCATTTGGCAGAGCGATCACTGTCGAAGGGTCATGTACTGCAACTACATCTTCCTCTGAGAATGGAATGAATGGCTCTACCTCAGCTGGCATGGTTGTCATGGGTTGCTCTGGCTCAGTTAGCTCGGCTGCCTTGGCTGGCATTGGTTTGGTTGCTGCCTCCGCTATCTCTGGCTCGGCTGAAGTTGGCTTGGTTGCATTTGGCTCGGCTGGCGGTGGCACAGAAGGTGCCTCGGTTGCCTTTGGCAATGGCATAGCATCGGTTGCCTCTGGCTCGGCTGGCGCTGGCTCCACCACTGGATATGCTGCTCGGCTGCCTGGCTCGAGGCGTTCTCGCTCTTCCAACCACAGGTACCATGATACCAGCTCTTCATCTGGCTCATCATGTGCAAATTCTGGGATGGGTTCATCAATGCCAACTCCAAAGATCTCAGTCGCTCTGTGTTTCTCGTATGCTTCAAACAACGGATGGCACTTAACCTGTTTGATAGTCTTCCCAAAGGTAATCTCATCCATTTTCTCAATCCTTGCTCGAATGCTCTCTTCCAGGGTCAGCATGTCTGGCTGAACGGGGGCTGGTTCAACGGGTTGTGCGTTTGACTCTGCCGATGATGGAGCCAAAGCGTTAGGTTGCTCAGGGTGTGGCCCTGGTAGTGTTGCTGCCAATGCTTTTGCATCCACCAGTAGTCCCTCCATTGTGGGCAAATCCAGTGACTCTGAATGGGTTGGTGAGGGGGCTGGTGGGGGGGATGCTTTCACAGGAACTGGTGGGTTTGCCTTTGCAGGTGCAACTGGGTGTGGATGATCTTCTCTGCTCATTGGTAGTTCTTTCTTGCAAGTTGGCTTAATGGTTGGCTTCAGGTTGGTGCTGGGTTTCACTTTTCCCAGCAACTCTGACTTGCAGCATGGTGCATCCTTTGCGTGTGTGTCATCAGCATAAGCGTTTGCTTTTGGCCTCACTGGTGGGGATGGAGTTTGCTTTGGAACTACCAACGCCTTTGGTGGTGGTGTCATAGTCACGGTCGGAGCAGGCTTCGGTGCCGGTGGGCTTTCCACCGGGGACATGGGTGGAGATGTCTTTGGGGGTGCTTTGGGTGGGGCACACTTTGGGATGGAAGCATTCAATGGCAGAGCTGCCACTGAGGTTGTAGGCGACATCTGCTTGGGCTGCGGTGGGGGTGCCATGATGATCTTTGGGGATGGGGGTGGCATCTTGGCAGTCTGAGGGGTGGCAGGTGCACGTCCATCAACCATCGCAACAGTGCTCTTTACTGCGCATGCCTTGTTGGGACTGGACACTGGTGCTGCTGCTTTGGCCTTTTTAAGGCTTGGGGCTGGTACAAGAAACTCCTGCTTCACTGCAACCATCGGCTGTGGGACATGTGGGGAATGCGCTGCCGATGCTTTTGCTGGAGATGGTGTACTAGCATTGCTTGGTAATGACACAGACCTTTGAAAACAAGATTACACAAACCCTTTCAACTAGGAGCTGATGACAAGATCCTTCCTTGAGGTTTCAAGAAGCCGTTTGTTGACAGGACAAGTAGCTCCGTGAGAAACAACTGTGAATCCTCTCGGGGAGAGCAATCCAGGTTGTCCGGCCATACCAGTGAGGACACCTGCATTGCTTGGTGACACCACTCGCACCCTCACAGGCCTACATGATCGCTCTAGCAAACCGATGCAAGTGCCCTGGCCTGACTGTCGGTGGCCGCAACGGTCGTGGCTTGGGAATCAATGGCCTATAGAGAGATACAGGTGGTCCCACATCAAAAAAGGGCGAGGATGGTTTGATGTTAAACGCACGCAAAACAAAACAAACCGCCTCAGGCGAGAAAGTGCACCGCACAGGAGATGGAGTCTGTAGAACTGGAGCCTCATGAACCCATTACAATTCAAGTCTGTTCTCACCAGTGCACACTCACAAATACACAATCAGTGCGGGCTCTATTAGGCTGCAAACAGCAGTCCCACCAGGGAAGGCTTCAAATAGTGATCGCTTCGTAGCGGCGGAGCAAGGGCTAAACAAAACCCCAGGCACCTCCTAAAGAAGAGCCACCAAAATTGGTCACACACCAATGCTGTCATGAGACCAAAACACAGCTCAAAACACCAGTCCTGCATGGGTGCTCCAGCTTTCCCCGTTGGAGCCATGACGCAAGGTGATCACCCCAAAACAAAAACTGTAGTCCGCCGTCTAGATCAAGCTGTAATGCTTGAGATGTGCATGTTGCCAAATCAAAGCATGAAGTTCACAGCTCACACCATGTCCTCCACAGTTGGTCACCGCGATGAAAAATGTATGTTTTCCATCTTACGCTATCTTACGGTATCTTACGTCCTGGTACCTCGGGCACC
>CAXAMN010003002.1:363236-380132 GCA_963970005.1 Durusdinium trenchii
TACGGTATCTTACGTCCTGGTACCTCGGGCACCTTTTGGTTGAGGGTTCCATGGGAGGCCATCTTACGCTATCTTACGGGCACTCAGATCAGTTGATTTTTATCTAATTTATGGCAACAAATGAGGACATGCAATAGGATTCAATGCAAATGGGACACAGAGGACCCGGAGAGGTTTCTTTCTATTGATCACATCGATCAGCCTAAGTTGCAACGGGCTGTAAAGTCCGGGTCAAAGTGATGCTTACTTTTGACAAACAAACGGTCTATACAGCATAGATTGGCCATACAGTTTGAACACCTCACCTGAAAGCATCAGTATCCTAATTTTCGAGCCCAGCCCTGAGTAAGGCTGACAAAAGCTCGGCGGTCACGAATTGGGCATCAGGCAGGTACGCGAGCGATGTTCTCGCGTCGCACACGAGACCTTCTGGACTGAACATAGTCCTCAAGCCAAGCTAGAACTTCAGGCAATCTAGCATCTGCCCAAGTGTCTTGGGCAAAGTTCACCGTTGGTGGGGACTTTCTGCCACCAAACATCGTGTAGTTGATCCATGAATCCCGCACCTAACGGTTTTGAGGCAAGCTGTGAGAATTGGGCATCTTAATGGGGCCGAAGGGACACGGGTTCTCCCGTTGTTGTACCCAGTTATTGGATGGTTCAGGCTAGTGACAAGATGCCATCGTAGGGCTTTTGTTTTGTCAGGCCATGGCATAATCATCATACAAAAGCTCAGGCGTTATGCCGTATTATTCTAAAAGAAACCCTGCACGTATGATTTCGCATGAAACTGTTTGACATCGCAAAGCACTGATATCTAATATATACATGATATAGTTTGACATGGTATAATACAATGGCCCGGCCATAACCTTGGGTGTGCGGGAGACTCGGTGGAAAGAACAGTGCTTTCAAGAAATGCCTTATATCAGGAGTGGTTGGAAACTGTTGGAAACAAGAGAGCTCACGCTTGCTGCCACATTATGTCTCCATATGGGTGAATTGTGTGTCCGCAAACTAGCTTTATGCAATATAGGTGAGATCCATCAACCATGGATATCTAGCAATCACAACATGATTATTCTTTCAACGTATGCGGTGAATGATCGGTTTGTATCATGACCAGAAGGGTGGCATCACTCAACAACAACAACCCATCTATGCAGGCCAGGCACTGCCCGAGCAAACTTCAAGCTGTAGACCTGGCTGCCTTTCAATGCCGGCGACCCCTTGAATCTCTTTCGACCTTGCTTGTCAACGTAGGTGATGGTCAAATTGCTCTTCTGGTACTTCTTTCGGTTGAGGGTCCTGCATCTTACACGAAGCATGAGTAGACTTGACCCAAATGATCAGAATGATAAAGGCGTCCAAACTTCCAAACTGATACCCTGCTGGTCCTCTTGAGATGAAGAACAAACGGATGATTCGATATCAGCTTGATCGGTTTTGGAGTCTGGGATCCAAACTCCCCCAACCATGTGAAGGTCCGTGTCGTTGGAATTGAACGCATCAATGTAGCAAATCGCGGGCATTGGTCAATCTGGGCACGACAGCAAAAAACATAATTGGGTACTGCTGTATTCATTGTTTCTATGGACTGCTTCGTGTGTGTGTGTATATATTCTCTTTTAAGACTAAGGAGCAATAGACCCAAGCGGGTTTTCAATCACAAAGAAGCAACCCATTTGGTGGATGGCATAGCAGAGCATCATGCACTTAGTTCGGCAGGCGGGGATTGAACTAAACTTTCCTTCACACACAGTATATGTTGGGATGCAATTGAATCTAGAGGGCTAAGGGTGTGGCGCGAGCTAGCATGGTATTGGCTCGGTCAACCGAAGGTACTGTCCTTATGTGACTGCATGGGTTGACCTGGACTGAAGCTATGTATTTCAAGCATCTTATGAATTATGAACCAGGGCGCCAGTCTCCTTCAGGATGTTCTTTTGTCCGCTTGGAGGTTCCACCTTATTCTTGCTCAGAACAAGTGTTTGGCCTAGGTCGAGGTTATTAAGGGATTAGCTATAGCTATATATAGGCCCAACATGAGGTCACACAATGCTTGAAGGCATTGGAAGCTCTTCATTCGGCAAAGACACGGTTTACCACGGTAAAGGATGAGCATTGGATACCCATCCAAACCAAGCCCGTGATCTTGAGCTGCATGACTGCCAGGAGATGGCGGCAAAATCCAAGGCTGCTCAGAATGTCCTCGTGTGGCTTGATGCCAAAGACGGGGATGGGAGATGGGGCAATCACATGCAGAGCTCAAGATTCCTAGACTGACTGCATGGTACTCAAGTTTTCTCGAATTGTCAAATCAGCTAGTACGTGCATTGATAGAAGAGGCAGAATATGCAAACAAAGGGCATCTCTCTCATCTCTGCATATGTCCAGTGTGGCTGTGGGAAGTTCATGTTCACGCATAGCTTTGGAAATGTTGGCACGGCCAGCAAACATGTCTACGCAAGTGAGATGGTCCGTCTTGAAGACAAAGGCCTAATCGAGCCACAAAGCATAGAGTGCTCTAGACTACTTCTATGAGTGCACTAGAAACAACCACCTTAAATACAGACGCCTTCGCCAAGACCTGCATGATGCACCACAAATAGTATGGAACACCACTCGGATGAGTCTCACCCAAAGGAATCCGGCGAGGGATCATGGCCGCAACCTTTTGGCCAAGGCATTCCTCATGGTCAACATGATCAGGTTTCCTTGGCGCAACCAGGTCCTACATTTGAAGCATGGCGTCATCCCCTTTTTTTCTTGATCGAATCGAACCCTCAAATTTGTCCATACATGCACACACAGGGTCTTGTATGTAGGTAAAAGGTTTGGCTGATGATGGACAATCAAGAAAAAGTCCTTTTCCCATATGAAGACAAACCAGTTGTTTTGGATGTTTAACTCATTCCCCTGTGAGTGTATTCCATTTGTTCGGTGAATGATCGGTAATTGTAGCTGAGCTGCACTCTCTTGGGCATAATTGACGCACCGGGCCAAGGCTTGTACCGGATGCAACCGTGGGCTTCAAAGGCTGGAGCCCGAACAATGAGTGTGGGTCCGGTGGACAACATGGTGCGCAAATTCTTGGAATTGACAGGATGAAGGTGTGACACATGCCAGCATGAGGTGAAGCGCATCGATGAAATCGCAAGCATGTTTTCCCCATAGGCAGTGGATGCGCGAGTGTGAAGACACACACACACACACTCTTTCAATTAGGGTCTCGTGCAAACATTTGGCTGTAAAATAAGGACCATGCTGAACAGTATGGGGTATTGCGTGAGATATCCGGAATGCCAGGAGACCCATCAAATCAAGCTAAATAGGAAAGGATTACGGAGCCATTAGTCCACATTTTGGGCACGTGGCTTTTCCGAAAACTTACCGCACAGTCCATTGACCACGCCCTTCTCTTTCCAAAGTGCTGTGGCCAATTTCGCTTGTGACCGTGCGTGATCAGCATCCTTGCTCGCGCTCATTGCCTTTCTATAGGCACTGGAGTAGATGTGATTAAGAGTGACGTGCTTAGGTGGCACATATTCATCCCCTACTGGCGCTCCCTGCATCTTGTTCGTGCAATTGCCCTCATGTTGTTCTGGCTGCTTGTGAGTCCGTGGCTTCCGCTTTGGCTGCACTGCCTCGGATGTTGATGCTTTGCGCTTGGGTCGTGCTTTTGAAGATGAAGCCCTCTCTGGCGTATCAGGCTCTGGGGCTGCTGCTCCAGCTGCAGACACACACGCATGCCCACGTGCAGGCTTTGCTGGTGCTGGCTGTGGTGTGCGAGGACGACGGCGACGACGACAAGTTTCCGGCTCGGGTGCAGGATCGCACCCATGCTCTCGTGCGTCAGCAATGGCTTTGGCTTTGATTCGTTGTTGCTTGCGACGGCTTGCTGATGCTGTAGCTTGGAATTTCTTTGTTGCTGGCTGGCCGCGCGATTTGGCCTTCGGTGTTGCTGATGCTTTTGCTTTTGCTTTTGCGCCTGGTTTCCTCCCCCGTTTTTTCCCAATCGCCTCCCCTTGTGTTGAAAACACTGGCGGCTCAATGTTTTTGACATCTTCACTCACTTGCTGAAAAAAGGTGGGAAGATCAGGTGAAGGGTACTTGTACTCGCGGCTCTTGGTTTCCAAACCGGCCTAGCGACCCCACAACAAAGTCAAACACAAAAAACATCAAGCGTTCGATTCAACCAGTTTCGTTTTGTATACAAGACTTCATGCGTATCAATCCCGCATGCCACGTAGAATGTGCACTCGATATCCGGCCTCGGCCCCAGGCTGACCATCACATGTTGCTGTAGCAGCCATGTCATCACCATCAGCCGCGACATCACCCACGCACTCCTGCCAGCGTTATAGAGGCACATGCGCACCCGTCCCAAACTAGGATGTTAGTCTATGATCGATGCGTTAAGAGACACCTTGATTCCCAAGAAGTCTACGTGTGGGAAAGAATGGAATGCCCAAATGGTAGGTAGGCTTCGAGAGACTTTGTCTTTGCACGGCTGTGATCATGGCACAGAAAAAGTATAAGGTCCTCCACCACCATATTGGAAGTCCCAGAAAGCGCATCCCTCTCCTGCAGCCAAGTGAAAGTGGCATGAGGAACATTGAAGTGTGTGGGACTCCGGGACACAAAACCAAGATGTTGCCAAAAAATGGTCCTTCTGGATTTGCTCGGGGCATGATTGGGTTCCAACTGTCGCATCCACAGGCATTGCACAGTCCTGACCGTTTGGCTTCGGTTTCCACGTTTACTCCAATCATGTTGGTCAGCTGGTCGTAAGAATGCAATATCAATCGCAATGCACACGCATGCAATGATATATGATATGTTCAAGGTCCTGCATTCCATCACAAGGGGTGACAAGGTGAAGGCAATGTGAAGGCGATGCCTGTCGCATGAACCATGACTGCCAAACCCAAGCTTACCTTGTGCACGACCTGAAAAAGAAACTGTGGCCTGCCGTGCCACTACCTCTCGTTCCATCACATATGTGGCAGGATCTCCCAGATCCTGCACACACACAAACACACGGAACCAAATGTCTGTTGTGCGCGTACTGTTCCCCTTCCTGGACTAAATGGTTTGGTCCTTGGCCGATCGACCCAAAAGCTTGTCCCGCGGTGATTCACCCAGAATCAGGGTAGCCTGCAGATGTTTATGGCGCTAGCATAGACACATTAATTTAAAACAAACATGCACCAAAAAAACTCCGGCCTGTGAATCTGTACCCCCCTCCAACTCGATGTGATCATCCCGTGGATCCGCTGCGACATCATCATCACTATCATCTAAAGTGATTGGATCAGCTGCATCCATACGTTGCAAAACAGTCCTATCTCCCAAATCCGTTGGAGTTACAAGCTGTGTGTCAGTGGCAACCTCGTTGTGCGCATCCTCACCGTGTTCATCTAATTGTGTTTCACCAATTAACATGCCTGGGACTTCCTGCCAAGGCCACTGTGGCTGAGAGTCCTCCCAATGTTCTGGCGGTTGAGAATCAAGTATCTCTACGATGTTGCATGGCACCACGTCACCTAGCAGAGTGGCAGGCATGTAAACTGACATTGATTTGATTCTTCCCATGCATCAACTCTAGGGCTGCGGGTTTGCGTGTGACATGTTCAACATGGTTTGCGCCTCCAACATCGGTGGACTCTGCCGCTAGGCTCGAAGATGGCACGGGCTCGTTCAAGGCCGGGTCAACAACGTTCTGTAGGGGTTCCGGGAGATCACCTTATGCGCGCGCGTGCCCGCGAATACACAAATACTGGAGCTCACAAACCAAAGGTTGTGGACCAAGTTGTGGACAATAATCAATCATTTTATCACTTATTTTTGCATATTTTTGCTATATGATCCGGCACATCCTGGGGAACAGGTTCGAGAGATGACTCACTCTGTTCACCTTTGCGGCAGGATGGTCTGGCTCTCCGCTCATTGGGCTGCATGACTTCCTGGAGTTGTGCAGCTTCCTGACCAAATGAGACTGGCGGATGGGAAAGAAGGTCATGTCATGGCATAGGATGCAACTTGTCTCAGTCATGCAGATGCATGCAATGCATGACTTAGCCTTAGCTAGAAAAGATGGACATGGTAGGGGCCTCTGACACCGTCCTTTTCACCAGAGATCGTCGCCAGTAACGCCGTGCATAACTGAGAAGATTGTAAAGGCAACATGCCTCCTTAGCTTATGTTCACTTAGATGGGATCAGACGGAGGTGTCATCGTTGAAAGTGCTGCATAACACAAACATGATCTTCCTTGAGCCAAGCCAAGTGGCGCCATCAGCCCAAACTTTGCGATCTTTAACATATCGTGCTTGAGACAAGCCCCAGTCAGACTCCTTGTCGATGAGGCTAATGACGCCACTCAAGAAGGTGGCTGTGAACTCACCTCGTGAAGGCAGCGAATGTGAGGGCGGTGAAGGGAAGTGCTTCATGCACATGCAGAAAAACAACTGCATTTCAGGAACTTGTGTTCAAGCTAGGGACCTTTCGGGCTGAGCTCGAACATGCGAAGTATCAACCCCATGTGGTTTTTCATGTCTTCAAAGCTGACACGAGTAGGGTTGATCGAAGCAAACAGGGTGTTCGATGGTGGAGTTGCTTGACCGCACTTCAGGAAAGTTGAAGCAGGCAGCGAAATCTGGAGCACACCTAAGATGTTGGATCATGAGTTCACAGATTGAAGCTGGTTCAACCTTTGCTCCGTGGACTCCATGGCCAAAAAAATCAATGGTCAAATTGGAAAACAGTCGCTAGAGACTGCAAAGCTCGATGTATTTAACCGAGAAACGAACGACATCGGTTTCCTTTCCCTCCATGGCCATGGCTTCGCAATTGACCCAATATGGCCCAATGTTTGAGCCGCCAAAAAGCCTTGTATATTCTGCACGTGAGAGGTTGTCGTGAGAAACCTTTCCAAACTCGCAACCCTCCATGACCCTCGGACGTTCAGTCCTCCATATGTTGCCAGGCGTGGCATGTGCCATCATCAGATCTCTTGGCCGCGGCCGGATGAAAAAAAGTATCCTTCTGTGATCGAGTGTGGGTAAACCGGCAAGCTGGAAGTATATGTAAATGTTCATCAGCCAGTTGGAAGAGTCTGTAAAGTTCCATGATTTTCCTGAGGTCTTTGTCAAAAAAACGTGATTGACCTGTTTCAATCCTTGTATGAAGTGCGTCATCGTATACGCACCTTGGGCCAAAGCCTTGGACCCTCAGCCTGAAGTCAGCGAGGGTTCCGGACCCTCCCTGGCACAGTGATTAGGCCAGAACCCTAGGTGTGAGGTTCCGGTACGTAGGTGTGAGGGTCCGATGATCCTTTGGGTGGGTCAAATCAGAAGGAGGCAGTCTTTGCCAAGTTGCCCCTAAAGTAGGCACCCTGGCGGCATTTATTGTATCCATTATTATGTTCAGTATTCATATCCATTTATCACAGACGGTCCGAAAAGCAGGGTCAAAAAAAAAAACAGTGCCGCTGGCTGATGGACACCATATATTCTTAAGATGTTTAAAGCTATATATTGAATAAACGAGAAGATATTTAAACTGAATAACTATTTAGAATTGTAATATATTTTAAAACAAAAACACAAGAACTTCTTTCTACTCAGACCATTGAACGATGGCTACTCACCGTGACCTCGCCGACCGTCCGTCGTGGCCGTCGGTTGGGAGGTGGCCGTGCGCGCCTTCCCCAGCCGCGATGCCATCGCGCTGTGCTACCGGCGTGGCTTGGTGGAGCCAAAGAAGCCGGTGCCGTCGGTGACATCCCAGAGACGATAGGATGATGTAGGGATCTCCTATTTTTGGTGGTGTGTGTGTGTGTGTTTTATTAATGGAATTGTATGTGTTGCTTTTTGATCGCTCTGCTGTTGTGGAAAGACACGTTCATCATCATTCATTTTATAGTACGTGTTACATCCTTTTAACACCCTGATGTAGACAATCAATGTTCCAGTCCCATTCATTGTTTGCATTTTGTCAAGTGAGCCATATAGCTTGGCTCAGTGACCAGTTGCACTTTGACGGACCATCGATGGTGCAAATAGAACCCCCATAGCTACATGGATGATCATTTTGGTTTTGCTTAGGGTGATGACTTTCCCTGTGGCTGATTCTTAATTTTCCCTGTTCCTTAGGTTGAACAGTGAGCAATGGTGAAACCAGGTGAACGTGATTTGTTTCGTTTCTAGTGTAGATGTTGCACGATAGTACAGTTCATGCGTTTCCGTTCGAACACACTGACCGCTGTGTCGTTGCTGCATCTTCTCAATGTGCGTCCGTTCATTGGGCCTCAACCTCAAACAAGCGCGGGAGCACGAGTCCCCTTAAAACCGATGTTGTGGTGGGCTTCGCTTAGCAGCCTGATCGTCCGACTTGTGTGATTGTGCCATGTGATTCTGCGCACTCACCGCAGAATTGCGGCAGCTGAGCTGGAAGCAAGTGCTTCAGGAGACATTTGGATGTCAAGACCTTGCGACATTGCACGACCATGATACAGGAGCATTCAAGCTCATTCACACCCATTCCGCTCACCCCAAACCCCCCAAACCTGGCCACTCTTCTGCCATTTCATGCCGTTTTCCACCATCAACCATGCCTTGCCTTCCAGCTCGCTCGGTCGCCCGCCACCTCTGAGGTCGCGGGGAGTTGGTCTTTGCGCGCTCCCAGAACTTCGCTGGCTGGTTGCGCCTCGCAGGCGGAGCCGCGGCACCGCGCGGCGCGGACCGAGGCGCCCGAAGCTCGTGCGACCCGGAGCGCCAGGTGAGGAAGGTTGGATGTTAGCCTTTGCGCCGGAGCATGGGCTATTGCTACAGCCTCGCCTCGCACAGGCGTGCGAGACGAGTTCGACGCGGAGCACCGCAAACGCACGCGGCACGAGTTGGCGCGAGTTGGGGCCTTCTTTTTGGGCATGTTGTACTCGAGCTCATCGGAATATAGGTAGTAGTTAGATACATATTAGTATAGGGTAGAGTGGTATAGATAGATATGGATATCTAAGCAGCAGATGTCACGAGTTCCAACCTTTCAAATTTCAGATTCCTTTGTGTTGCGTTGCGGTTCTGTTTGTGCTATCAATCCCGGCAACTCCAGGGTCAAGGGTCTTTACGAACGTTGGGTTCAGCACCTCTGTGCAGGTGTGTGTGTGTGTGTTTTTTTGCGCTGCTGCTAACCTTAGCTTTTGGAAATCATGGGATGTGTATGGATGTGCTCCTGTTGACAGCCCTGCATTCATGAACATGGACCACGGACAGCAGCTTGGTTTGTGGAACCAGACGCGGGATCAAGTCGGACAGGTGCAGGACCAAGTGAGAATGTGAGGTGTTCAAAATCCGAAAAGAAAACCATCACCTCAAAAGTGGTACAGGGTTGCCTGTGCTTGAACACTCTAGATGATATATCATGATATATCGGGGGCTAAGAGCAGACCCAAGAAACCCACTCTTCCAGGTGTTTCTTTCGTCTTCCCCAGGAGACGGCGGAACTGGACCTTTGGGCCCTCTGCGACCTTTGGAACACCTTCCGCCGGAAGAAGCGTCGCTTGGGTCCGCAGCGGGGTGCCGAGTTGGAAGGGTCCGGACGACCCGTTCAGACGACCCGTTCGCTCGGCAGAGGGATCGGAAGGGTCGGATTTTTTTTATTTTGTTCGCGCAGGGGGGGGGACAAGGGGCCCGAAGCAAAGCTTATGTGAGGGGCCGGAGTCTGGCACCAAGAAATCTGAAAGTGCGTTCCAGGCACTTTTTCCATAGGTGGATCTGGGTGAAGGGGAGGGTGTGTTCTCTTGGTTGTTTTCGAGAGGAGAGAGGGCCACCCAGGATATAAGGAATTTGAAGAAAGCATGGGTTGAGGTTCATTTGGGGAACGAAGAGCCCAATCAAGGTTTTCCGTGTGAAAAGAAGAGTTCAAGATGTGCATTTGGGAGTTGGTATGGAACTGTTGTTAAGAGTTTCCCCCGAACTAAGACTAAGACACACCAGACAGGTGCATATGTTTGAGGATGAATTGAGATGCATTCATGTCCTGCCTGTAGAGGTGAATGTGTAGAACGTGAACTCTTCTCCCTGCTTCTGATTCGGAGAACATGCACCTTATCCTTCTAAGTTTGGGGTGAATCCTAAGTGAAAGAATTGCATGTGATTGCATGACATGTTGGAAACACCTGGAAGCATCACAGCACCCCTTTTCCGAAGCTCGCCGTGGGACCGAGACCCAGCGGTGGCTTTTCAAGGTTTTTCCTGGTGAAAAGGTGGATTGCCACATGAGATCTTCTTTTTGAAAGTTCATGAGAAGTGTAGAGCAAAAGGAAGAAGGGGAATCAACACAACTAGAGTTTGCCTCTAGTTTTGCCTCTCCCTAGGGCTCCTGGCCCACATCGAAGGTAGTTAGACCCCCCCCAAACCTACCGCAGCCCCACCGTCTCAGAAGATACGACTGGAGCCCGACCGGTCTATCATCTCCAAAACCGAACAACCCCTGTTGGTTCAGACCGAGACACCAGTGAGACGAACCGGTGAGACGAACTCAGCAACTCACTGAGGAATGCTCTCCCCTGCGGATGTGAAGTCTTTGAAGGACTGGCATCAGACTGCCATGATGGTTTTTATGTGCTTCGAAGCCGGAACACCTGATTTGACCAAACGAACAGAAGAGAAGACGGGTTGCATGTTCTTTTTCTTTTGGTGATTTTGGTGGGAGGGTGTCCAAGTTTTGACCCACCCTCCAATCCATGTGGTTCTGTGAACATCCGGGATGCGCAAGGGTGTGCAAGGGTGTCGGTGTGGATGCCGCCGCACATGGTCGTTGAGTCCAGCCTGATGCGAGGTTTGTGGGTCAGCCTGGATCAGCCGCGCATCTTTGATAGTTGGGGCCAGGTTTTGAACAAAGATGATCAGATGAAGTCAGTGTGACTGTAGGACCTACATGGTAGCAATATCCAAACCAAGAGGCTGGATTGGACAAATCACTGCCAAGCCGGGATTTTTAAAACAATTTTTGCAGGGCTACTTTGTGATGCTGCACCAGCAAAGCGACTGAAGGAAGTAACTGCTACCCTGTTGGCGCGTCAGAGAGAGAGAGAGAGAGAGTGAGTGAGTGAGTGAGTGAGTGAGAGTGAGAGGCCAGCCCGAACATCGCCATTGCTGGCGGACCCACCCATCCCCAGCACGTCGGACCATGCAGGATTGCTGGCCTTCTATGGCTTTCTATCGAGCATGCGAGTTGGGACACGGGTGGTATTCACATGGATGAACGACTTCGTCCCAGTGTGTGTGCAGCACCTTCTTCCGCTTCGGGGGAAGGGAACACTGAGTCCACTGGGGGGATGACTGCCCGAAGGATGCGGAGGAGGGCACCAAGATCATGGCCGGAATGGACTATGAGCACCATGCCACTTGCCTTGTGTCGGTCGGGCTGAGGCATCACATGGCGAGATGCGCGTCGTGGGGCGGCGTCTTGGAACACGCCACCCCCTGAGAATGACAGGCGTCAGTTTGGAATGCAACATGCCCAAAACCAATAGCCTCGTGAATTGATGTGAATTGGTTGATAGTGGTCCCCAAATAGAGAGGATGGCACGGTTTCCAATACATCCTTACGTTACTGCAGGATCAACTTGTCTATCATGTTCTATCATTTTCTATCTATCCATAGAGGGTTTAGGTCTCAAGCTTTCCAACTCCAATGGCTTTGGTGGTATTGGTGCTCACGAAAATGAGACGCCGGGATGACATGCTGACGACTCCAGCAGGGGTTCAAATGTGTTTTCCAAAGGCTTAGTCCAAAACACAAACACCACAAAACACCAACTCATTTTGAGCTTCTGAATTTGCTGGAAGGCTGGCAGTGTACAGCCCGAAAGCTCGAATCTTTTCAGGTAGCCACAGGCAATGCAGAGCCTTTGGTGGAGGATGGTCTTTTGACCAAGGAGAGGCTGGAGAGGCAGCCAGCCTATCGGTCAAAAGGAGGTGCGTGATCAGCGTGAGACCATCATGGTCTCACCACCTTGAAACAGAGTCGGAAGATCGAAAAAAAGGGCCAAATAAATACACAAAATGGACGCGGCAAGCTGATGACAGCTATAGTACTGTATATTAATTATAGTTATATCCCTCAACATTGGGCCACAAAGAACGGTGGCAGAGCATAAAACCCAAACACTCCATGTATGGAATATATGCCGAGAAACGGCCAGGGGTGGTGGTAGTTTGGGGGGGTCAACTGATCGGTCGTCCTATGCCAGTCCCAGACAGGTCGTGTCTGGGAGATGTTTGAGAGGGCCGAAGTCCGAAGAAATCCTTGAAACGGACTTGGCGATCGGAAAGGGCTTTTGGATGCTTATATAGCCTGGCCAGGTGAACGAAGCATGTCAACATACCCGACGGGGTGAACGTCCGAACTGACCTGTAACAGCCAGTAAACAAGCAAATCACGATTTTTGAACAAGGCCTCTACTAACCATCATCATCCACTGTTACAGGTATTAGGATAGACCCCATACATACATTGACATACATGTTATATCATAACCATCCATCACTGCTGTTCTCATTTCAAGACACGTTGAGAGAGGTCAGTGAACCTCATGCCGGCATGCCATGCCATGATTGCTTTGTCCCAATTTATGGGCCTTTCTGGGTTTTCACCCATGGAATGCTCAGAAGATGCCCAGAATGCCTCCCAAAAGAGCCATCGCCGCTGCCCCCCCGAACCCCGGCAGAATATCAGCACAACTACTCTCGTGGCACGAGACTTGCACTGCCCCGTCCGTCGAGACCTTGCAGGAAGACCTGCGGCGCAGCGAGACCTGGATCCGCCAACGGATCTTTGTTCGGGGGCCCGGCCCCATCCGACGAGCCAAAGCCCGGTGCCGCTGGCGCTGGTGTTTTGGTGGGATGATTCGTTGGTTCCGCCCCGGTCCGATAGAAAATTGCCAAAGCAACTATAGACCTTCATGTCGTTTTTTTTTCCCCGAGATCCACCAAGAAATGTAGGGTATTCCATTGGAGGCCCCGACATGAAGGTGCTGGAATGATTCTTTGGGCCTTGACCAACTGCATCATGGCTGGACCAGATAAACGCCTGTGGCTCCAAGCCCCGGTAGGTTGACCTCCCTGGCGGTGTATTCTGTTCATGTTCCGCGGTCAACCCAGAGTTCCCGGGCTTTGACCCATAGCCATAGCCCATATAACCCAGACACTCCACGGGACTGGCATATTTTCCTACGTTGACCCCTGAAACCACCCCAATGTATGTAAATATTCCATGCATGGAGCGTCTGGGATATTTCTTTTTATTTTTCTGAGCGGCCTTGGCCTACCATCCTTTGCTGTTCTTTTCGGGCGCTGGTTGGTCGATTGCTTCACGGTGGGTCGAGGCACATTCGCTGCTGCGGATGGCAAAAGAAGAACCTCCCTTTTGCGTGCCTGGACATGAAAGGAGAACAGAGGCATGGGATTTTAAAGGGCATGTTGGAGATATGGTACCATGGTGTGGGATTAATACAGTGGAACAATATATATATATAATATTTTACGCAATATTATTTGTGGAATAACTAATTCTCTATGGTCTATGAGCTTTTATGCATCGGGCATCAAGGTAAGGAAACCCGACTACAATCACTACTGGGTCTCTTCCCCCTAACGAATCATCCTTTCAAACTGTATCAAACTGTGTTTTCCCCCACTGACTTGCCTACCTCTCCCGCATCTCGCTACATCTGAGGAACTGTGTTTGGAGATGCGACTCACCCCGAGGCACACCGGTTTCCGTCGAGTAGAAGTCCATGTTCGCGCTGCAGCCCAGCATCGTTTCGTCCGTTCAGCAGCGACGCCACTGGACTACCCAGCCCACGACTATCCGGAATCTCCAACAACCGGACAGGATGCTCCTATATGTATGGCATTTATGTATGTATACTGTATATATATATATATTTATATGCATGTATGTGTGACTATACGCTCTGGTATGTTTATGTTCCATTATGTTCCTGTATTTTCCTACATCCGTTCGTATGATTTTCTCCAGTTCAAATGCAAATCTAAGTATGTGAGGCCTTTTTGCTGAGGGTTCTGATCAGATCTGCTCAGAAAGGGTCTCGGTCGGCTGAAGAGTCATCAATGGGTCGGGCATTCAGAATCGGCCAACTACCCAAACAGAAGCTCAACCAGCCGTTGGTCTTTGACCGAGCGTGCCTATGAGTAGTCCGCCGAAGGCTGACGGCACATGCCACATCTGACCACACCTCAAAGTGGCCTGCAAGTAGAGAGGTAAAGGGCTGAAACGAGGTCCAGCACATGTCTTGGTCCCAGAATTGATTGAAGGGGAACATCTTTCCTGGAAAGCCATGGCGTGAAGTTCCATGGGTTTCCGGCAGATGGTCCCTTAAACCAATTATATTGACTTGTGACTTGTGCTTTTGTTGTTGAATACTTTTGCATATGTGTTACTACTCCAAAATCAAAAAAAACTGAACAATCATCATCTGAACACCTCTGGCCCTATGGCCCGCTGCATGATTTTGCGGGAGTGCACGCATGCAGGCTGCTGTTGGCATATATGTGGCTCGTGATGTGGCTCCTTCTTAGGTCCTTTTGATTCCCCCAACCCCACGAGGTCGGACCTTGCAGTACAACCCGACTTCGCAAGAAATGAAAACGTAGCCCGAAGCCCTGCAACTCGAACTAGTGATCCTCAGAGAGTAGCCATACCAGTCACCCTCCATCGTCACCTGTTTTCAAACGAGCTACGCAGCTACTGCCTGTAAGGCTGGGGCCAGCTGGGCTGCATTTTGGTGTCCCTGCTGTTTGGCCCTGCACCGATCCATAGACCTTTCTGCCAGGCCTTTGCCTTTGGAGCTGTCGACGAAGGCAACTCTGGAGGAGGTCCAGGGGCAACCGGAACCGAAGGAGGAGCAAGTGGGAAGAGGGTCGGCGCGGATGGATCGCTGGGTTGTCAGGGATGCTTCAAGGACTTGAAAACCGTGGTTTCAGAGTAGATGGCACGGACCGAAACCGATGTCCTTTACATGGGGATTCATATAAACCACCTCTTAGGGTCTGTGCCATCTACTCTCAATCCATCTCAATCCACTATAAGAACTTTAAGGGAACTGTGGATAGTGGACAACTTGGAAGTGCCGTGGAGCTGATGCTGAGCGACAATGACCATGCCTACCATTTCGGGACAAGGACTGGCCCGGCTTGTGATCTAGCTATAGTCCAGCAGCTATAGACTATAGATACAACTTGTCCAATGGTGCCTTGATGCATCCCACATACCCCTATACATCCCTTACTTATTACATCCGTTGGAGATCGTTTGCGATGGGTTACCCGTTCATGGTGGGTTTGGTGGGTTCGGTCGACTCCTGCCAGCACTCGCGTTTTTCTCGGTCCAGCACGGAGTCCGACGACGGCGACGACGGCTCCTCGGCGCCCGTCTCCGAGGAGCCGAAAGCACCGAAAGCTGGCTACAATGGGCAGTCTCGAGGCTCTCCACTTGAGAGATTATAAAAACCCCCCACCCAGGGAATTAGTATTCCCACCCAGGGTTTTTATACAACCTCACTTGGAACCTGACCATGACTTCTTGAGATTTGGTCGATGATGGTCGATGGCAAATGGACAATGAGCACAGGTCGTTCGAGGACTGACTTCCTCCCAACTTGCCCTGCCAACTTCGATCTATCATGATTTGTGGAGTCCATATTGAGCCCCATTTGTATGATAGAAAAGTGCATTGGACTCTTGTATTGCTCAAAAGCATGTCAATTTGATGAACGACTTTGGGATCCCTTTGGTCTCCTGAGGCGGTTTAGAGTTGGCTACACCTGTTTTTGGTTCTTATGCACACTCCATGGGACTGGAAGATATGTCGCCCCAGAGGTCGGCCCCCCAGGCACCACCCCTGGCCTGATCGGCCGTCCTATGGCAGTCCCAGACAGGTCGTGTTTGATTCTTATGTTCTTTGCCGAACACGGTCGTTTGGGTCGGCTTCTTGCAACACGCTCGGCCACCAGAACGCCGGCTTTCCGGCCGACGGGGGGTCGATCGAACTAAAGAAGCCTCTCCGACTCGAGGGAGTCCGAAGTTCCAAGTGTTTTGGGGTTGAGGGACCTCGCCGCGGTTCGTGGTCCAGGATCCCATTCGCAGAAACTGCACAGCCTCTTGGCACACTTCCAGAACAGGCGTCCTTGTTCGTGGTCCAGAGTCGATCCATCCTTTTCGACGGCCACCGTGTTCGGCCCACCGCGGTCTCCGCCGGCACGGCAACGCCAGGGGAGACCGACGGCGCGCGTTCCAGCTCCACGGCACGAGGAGGTCGGGGGGAAGACGCGGAGACGCGGAGAGCAACGGAGCTTCCGGAGGCGCCCCCCCCGGGGGGCCACACAAAGGAGCCTCAGAGGCACACGTTTGGATCCTCAAGATACCTGGCCATGGAAAGTGGGCATTTCCAACGCTAAACAAGTAGCGTGTTTCACTTGCCCTCGTTCCATGCACCATTGCCTGACCCATAGGATCAGATGGGATCATGATGAATGCTAGTTTTGCAGTGAATAGGCTGAATTGGTGGGATTCGTTGGGCATGTTTACCTATCCCCTATCCCCAGTTGCTGGCTGATGTGGCTGAGTTATTGTCGTGTTTATGTGTTTTGCCGACAAACATGCAAACAAAATCAAACAAATGTGTATAGAAGAACAACGCTTGCGCTCAAGTCAGCCTCCAAACGCCAAGTTGTTTTCTGGGAATGATTCCTCAGGGGCAGCACACAAGCACTTGGGTTCCCACATTTGAGGTTAGCACTTGGTGAGTTGAGCTACGTTGTAATATATATATATATTATATCACGAAAGGTAGCGGTTACGCTACCTGA
>CAXAMN010003002.1:380232-416839 GCA_963970005.1 Durusdinium trenchii
CTTCCAGTCCTCAGCAGTGACAAAAAATCATGGAATTTACAGCGTTTTTTGTGGCTGTCCGGCAAAAAACACCGCAAAAACCGATGGTTTTTGATGCGTCTCGGTTAGAAAAATGACCGAAAAAAGACCAAAAACCAGGAAAGATTTTGTCAGAAAGGGTTTTTGAGGCTTTTGGAGGCTTCAAAATTGCACAAAACTATGGTATTTACAGGGTTTTGTGCACCTTCCCGGCAGAAAACGCCGGTATTTACACGGTTTTCTGCGCTTTTCCAGCGCTCAAGCGTGGTGCGCCTTTGGATCGACGGCTCCAAAATATTGTAAATACCAGTGTTTTCAGCTCCTCCTGTCTTCAAGCGTGGCCTTAGACCTTGCCGCGGCTGTGGATCGACGGCAACGAAACCTCGTAAATACCAGTGTTTTTGAGCACGTCCTGTTTGCAAGCATGGCCTGCGGCCACGCAATTTACAGGGTCGCCGCACGTCACTATGTAAATCCGAAGTTGCATTTGAGAAATTTGTGACTCCTTTTGAAGGCACGTCAACCTGTATTGAAACCGCTAGACCGCTACAGCTTCTGGAGGTTTTGTCAAGCGTTTGTGCACTAGTCTTTCTTTCATCACGCTCACTCACTTCTCTTCAAACAAGTGGGGGGCCTCTCACCTCCTCCCGGATTACGCCTGATTCCCTGCTACCTTTCGTTCACCCCCCTCCTCTCTCAAGTATAGTATAATTATAGCAAGTATTATATCATTCACATATACATATATTTATATACACATATATATATATACATATATTGTTAATCTCACCCTGGAGTTGAATGATCCTAACCTTGGGGAAACCCGGTCCTCTTGTCCAAGCGGCCTCGCTCTTTGTCGACGATGTTCGGTCCACCCACCCACCCTTTCGGTAGGTTCGATCAAAAGGTCGTCATGCGAGACATCTGATTGGTAAGCTTGTGAGCTTCACACACCCTTTACTCTTTTATTTTGTAAAAGACTGTCTCGCCGGTCCATGGGAAGGAAGTCTTTCGATGTGCACATGTTCCCACCCAGTAGCTGCGTTCTCCTGCACACCCCTGTTGGTAGGTGTCCCTAAAAACTTCGAGTTTTCTCAAGTCAACAGGACAGTCAACAACCCCGACAGGTGAAAACAACTGATATCTTGGTTTCACGTGCACCCGAATGAGTTCTCCCTTTGGACCCATTTTCCAAAAATCCTCCTCATGCATAGATTTGCCGATCTGTTCAGTCAACATGGCTTCTTCGGATGATCGAGTTGTTGTCGATCCATGCTGCTTGATCCATTTCAGTCGCTCCCGAGCAGTTAGCCGTTCTTTCAACGTGTGGTTTTCGTCCCGAAGGATGTATTTGCCAGTTCTTAAACACTCTCTCAAAGCACTGCTGTCCATTGTCTTCGTCAAGCAGTCGGCTAACATCGCTTGTGAGCAAACCCACCTGACGGTGGCATTATCACGAAGCCTCTCGCGAATCAGCAGACACTCTATAGTCGTCCTGTGTTCAGAACACTGTGGCAACGCTGTTCGTGTCAAAAGGTCGTAGGCCGATTTACAGTCGGTGACTAGGCCTGCTTGATTCTGGCTCTTCAACAAAACCTCAGGATTCTTCCAATCACAGTCCGGGTCGAGGATCGTTGCCCACAGGATCCGGAGCCACAAAAGTCGGTCGACTGAATTGCTCAGTGCTGCTGCCTCGGCACCAAGTGTACTTCTGACAACTCTAGGAATCTTCTTACTATACCAGGCGACTGGAGCTACCACAGACCTCTTATTTTCCAGAAGCTCGGGTGTCGTTGCAAAGATTATGGTTCCTTGTTGTGCCGTGGTATGTTTGGTGCATGAAAAGGAGGCATCCGAGAATGCACAGTAGGTCACTCTCTCGGGCTGGATCGGTAACACCATCAATGAAACACGATTCTGCTTGGCCTCTGTCAGCACTTTGTTTCCCAAAACTAGATGTTTTACCTGTGCCCTAGTGACCTCACTCTGCAACTCTCCTACTTTGGCTGCTAGATCTGGCCTGCTATGTACTGCTGCATATTGGAGTGCTCCAATGAGGCTTCTGAAAGCGGTCCTTTCACCTTCTGAAATCAAGGATTCAGGATCTTCTTTGCGTCCCTTCCCAAGAGCGATGGGTTGTATCTTCTCGATGTAGGGGACCTGGTCGTACTCAATCGATCCATCATCCCACTGCCTAAAATGAATCCCGGTATAGGTGAATTCTCCTTCTTCAAAAGCCCCAAACTTAAATTTCTTCTCTACCCTACGTAGCATGTCCATAAACTTTGGACTGCCTCCGCCAATGCCGTCGTCAACGTGAATCCCAAGACAGCCTTCCAGACCATCCTGGGAGTGGTAGGTAAAAACGCAGGGATCGAGAGGTGATTGTCGACATCCTTGGCGTTTCAGTTCATCCCTAAACTCACAGAACCAAAGAAAGGGAGCATCTATCCTGCCATATGCTCCTCCATCCAGTTGCACCTGGTCTGTCTCTGACATGTTCAGGGCTTCACGCATTTCTGGAACCGGAACTAGACCTAGGGGTCGACCGTCACCTTTTCCATGAAGAAAAGCAGTTGAGATATCAAAAGAAATCAAAGGCCATTGATGACTAGCAACTGCTTGAAGCAAAACGGTCCTTCCATCCTTCGAGAGAGTTGGTGCATCATTGATCACCTGGTCCAAGTCAGGGTCCTCCCAACCTATAACAATCAAACGGGCCTTGGCTTTCTTTCCTTCAGATGACAGATCCGTAGGTAATTCGTCTCCGGATGCTGTCTTCCAAACATACAGCCATCGGCAACGCATGATGGCATTGTCGGGGATCTTGCCCTGGGATACTCTTCGAATTGTCTTGTGCTGCAACCAGGCGCCAAGTTCCTTATGCTTGGCCACTGCAAACCGTTTCTGATCTTCCTGGGACAACTCCTTCAACTTTATCTCAGTTCTCTTCTTCCGTTCAGAAACAGCGGCCAAAATCAGGGCATCTGGTGTTCCACCAGCACTTTCGATCTCACAGGCAGGTGTCACATCTATTTCCCAACACCGCCCCTGACCAACCTCCTGAAAGAAAATGGTGTCCCCAAACAATTCATCATCCTCAGGAACCGGAACATCGGTGCCGTCCACCTCAACGTTCATGGAAGGTTTTCTAGTCGGAGCAGATACTTCTTCTTCAGGCTCAGGAACCAAAACATCTTCTGGTTCCCCAGGTGTCTCGCCGGGATCGGGCCGCTCGACATCGGGTTCACTCGGTTCAGGAAGATCATCTGGATCAAGCTCGCACAAGTCCTGGTGACCTATCCTACGAGCCCAATCAGGAGCTGGTACTCTAAACTCTTCGGTGTCTTTGATCATCTTCCATTCCCTAAGTGAAGCTGCACGCAACTGTTGTGGACTGGCTCGAACGAGACGATGGGCGTGCACCAACCATATCACCTTCCTACTTTCCACAAGGGCGACACGAGCAGGTCCAAACCACTGTCCTCGTTCCCGTCTCATGTTTCCACCTTTTCGTTTCCAATACAAAACCAAGTCCCCCACCTCAAAATTCTCCCTAACCGGTCTACTTCTCCGCAACATGATCCGTCTCAGACTGTTTGAATTATCCAAGGAAATGAAAGCTCTTCGTGCGGATTCTCGGAGGTCTAAAGCTTCTTTGAACTTATTGGGGCCCTCATCTAGCGCTCTTTCATGACTCAGTGCACTATCATCTGAAGTAACGGAACCCGGTAGTCTGGTCGCACACCCCGAAACCGCTTGTTCTGGTGAGTACCCAGATTTCCGTGTTAATGAGTTTTTCGCATGGCATGCTTGGACTATGGCTCGTTTGAATGACTCCTCTTCTAGGATTGGTACCTCTAGATCCATACGTGTCAACATTCCCTTCAGGATGGATCCATGGGCCTCCACCCTGCCTAGTTGCCAATGTGATTCACGGGCCGAAACTTTCAGGGTGATCCCTAGTTCTTGTATGCGTGTCATCCATGCCTCGCTCAAATATTCTTTTGCGGGGTCCACATAAATGGTCTTTGGAGGTCCTGCCCAACTAAACCAGTGATCTTCTAGCAGATTCCATTGTGCACTCGAATCACTACCACATGGTCGGGCTACATGAAACAGTGTCCCTTCATCGATAATGTGCGTGAAATGGAATTGGGTTCCCTGAGCATTGGTCCACACTGCACCATCCATACCGATGGTATCATTAAAACCAAGGTTCTCATGTATCCCCCCAACCTTTGAAAGATCGAAGCCTTTCCGGGACTCTGAACATGCATCACACTGGTAATCACGGGCGGCGTCCGTCAACTCCGACTCTGCGTTCGTGGATCGAAGGAAACGAACAAACGTGTCGGCATCCGGATGTCCAAGTCTGTGGTGTACCTGTTGAATCCACTTTTGTTTCTCCCTATCTAGATTCAGGTAACCAGGTCCATGTCTTGATAAATTCCGGGGTGGTCTTCCAGGAATCTCTAACTCTTCCCCTGATGTCTGAGGATCTCCCTTCTTTTCGGGGTCATTTTCCATCAAGTCAGTGTCCCCCATCCCCATTCTAGACCTCTTTCCTACGTAGGTTTCTTGTTCTGGAACATCTTCAATCTTTCGTTTCTCCCCGACAGGTTCAATCATCATGTCGTCTTTCCTAGGTTCCCGGCCGGACGTTTCAGGTTGCTTAGTACCAAACAGGGTTAAAGTAATCTTCGAAGGAATCCCTTTTCTGATGCGCTGCCGCTGTGGCAGCTTTTGCCATTCCTCTTCCTCTCCGACTTGTTCGATATTTCCGGACGATCGACGAAGTGAAAAAGTTTTTCTGAAAACAAGATCTTCCAAAGGAGTAGACGCTTTGGGAATCCTCAACCGTTCAGTCCCTCGACATACCTCTGCATGTACTAGTCGGAAGGTACAGAAACCCTGGGCCTGTTTGAAAACAGCAGTTTCCGGTCCTAGAACTATTGAACCTACTCTCGGGGCCAGTTTGTCCAGGTCTCCAAAAAGGGTCTTGATTCTCTTTTCAAAGTCCATCCTACGATTGTCATCCAAATCTTTATCTTCTTGCGTCCTCTCTCCTACCGTTTGCTTCGAGATGAGTCGTCTTCGTTTCAATGCCTCCCCTACCAATACCTCATCTACTTCTTGTCCTTTTTCTGAAATTAAGAGTTCATCAAACACTAAAGGACGTTCTTGAGGATCGATCTGTACAGCTCGAACCACTGCACGCGCAAAGTCTGACGAGTACTTCGCAGCGAAGGCAGAAAGTGGCATCCACCTTCCAAGGTGTTTCACCTGTCCTGCAATCTGCTTATGTTCATGTTTCTTGCGACAGTATCGACAGTCTAGCGCTCTGTGCAAATTTCGTGAGGTCGTCAAAACTATCGTTCTCTTTCTCATCGACTCACCCTTCCAATTCAGCCTACCCACTTCACACATGTCAAAAACCGTTGGCAGAGTACCCCATCTCAATTGTTCCAATTCGGGTTGAACTACCATCTCAGAACCGACAGGCTGTTCCAAATGAAAATGTCTTCCATGTTCTACCTGGTACATGAATAGTTCTTCACACAAACTCAAGTTTGGTCTTTCATGTTTTCTCCCGTCTAGTATGTAGGTTCTCAGTTGTTTGCTTCTGCCCATGTTGCGTCTGGAGAAATTTCCCCAAAACTTGCAGTCAGGTGAAGCCCAAATGTGTGTGGGCTGCTGTGTTTCCAGGATCTGCCATAGCTTGTTTTGACCCTCAGGGGTCCGGAGATCACCATCCTGGATTGTGAATCGACGGGTCTTCAACCCCATCTGGCTTGCTATCTGTGTCAGGTGGGAGTTTGGATAACAGTAGATTTCCAGGATGTCCAATCTCTCCTTCGAATTGTGGGTTCGTGGTGCTAAGTGTCGTGTCCGGATGTCAGCTGAGTGGTTTGCCAACTCTTGCATCTGAAACTCAATCTTTTCCACCAGGTTAGCTAACTCCTTGGCAAAGAAGTCGTTGATTGGAGTGTCCATACTGGTATGAAGTTCAAACGAAGGTTGGTTCTCATAACTCAACTTCTCACTTGTATCATTCATGATTCCTCTGCTGGCATCAGGAAAGCCAACTCGCGTTGCAGAATGGCTATCTGCGTCTGGATCTGGGTCACTCGATCTCGGTTCTCCTTCGCAAGGTCCACCTGCATCTTCTGATGGTCCTCGAGAAGTGGCACTCCTCGTTTTCCCGGTGCCGATCCACTTGCCATGGATGGGATTCCCACGGGAACTTCCGAGCGGTGGTAGCTGTTCAGGTCGTCGATCACATCCCAGTCTGTGGTTGTCGCTCCCTGCTGTGCCCACTCCTCTCGGGTCTTCTTGATCATCTGAGGCGTCAGCACTGGCTGCTGGCTTTCCACCGGCATGGTCGTCTCCATCCGAGCGGTGGCCAACACATAGTTGTGAAAGCTGAGAGCCCAGGCTGAAGTGCAATCTCCCTTTCGTTTCATGAACTCCACGTAGCTCGCATCGATGGCCAGGACCTGGGCAAATGTCTTGCCTGCATGCTTGCCGCCTCCCAAGACCTGATCTCCCCACTGCCTCAATGTGGTCACACCCGGCGGCTTGACGATCTTGGCATCGTTGACCGATGAGATGTTGGTCAACGTTGCATCTTCTGGAAAGGTCAGGGGACTGTCCAGTCCCGACACCGCCGCATATGTTGGGATCACCTTCTTGGGCGCCATGGAGTAGGTGATTGGCTTGGGAAATCTCGGCACTGCTTGAAACTCGAAGGGCTGCTGGGCATGTCTGTCGTGTCATCTCTGTGCTCGGCTGGTTCGTGTCTGTGTTTGTCGTTGTGAGGTTGTTTCCATGACCGTTTACATTGGAAAACTCTAGCATATGAGTCACGACCTCCCAAGTCTCATTCTGCACTTCCGCACTGCCAGCATGTTTCATGACATCTAACAAGTCAACCAAGAACAAACCTTTCTCACTCACCGTCAATGGAACACTCACACGTCCATGAAACATGCACAATTCACGCTTCGAGGTGCAAATATCTGCCGACACTGCTTTGCAAAAGGCATTTGACAGTAGAAAAGGAGTAGTGCCATCAACCACTTCAAGCTTTAGCCAACGCTTACCAAAAGGCAGAAAAACCGCACCTAGACTCTTCAATGTCCCATTGTTTCCGAATCTAAACACGGTATCAGACTTCTGCCATGAGATCTGACGTGCATATTCCTTCGGCAAATTGACTAGCAGCTGCTCTAGTCTCTTTTTTCCAATCACGGACTTAGAGGCTCCTGTGTCCAGGATTGCTACACTACTGTGATCTACAAAAAACATCGGCTCATGTGGGTCTTCATGCCTGACACGTTTCCCCAGTGTAAGGCCCCCTAAGCCTCGTCTCAGCTGTCGTTTCAACTCTTGGAGGGACAGAGCAGCAAAAACGAATTCTTCATTAACACGGATTCTTGTTTCAGAATACCGACAAAATTTTGTGGGTTTGTTTTCAGCACCGGCCTGGCTGTCTTCAAAATTCCCGGTCGAGCTCATGCCAGGGTCGGTCAACAACATCGTCTCATTCACATCGTTCTGAATCGTCGCCTTCTCCTGGACGACGGGCCACCACTCAGGGAGCATCTGTTCTAGTGAGATCGGGAGTCTTTCCAAGACCTCCGAGTCGACCTCTGACACATTCTCCCCAACCAAAGTGGACATGTGGATCTCCGCTGAAGGCGCTGCGGCATTCGAAGTCGTGCCCTTGTTTGGGCATTCCTGTCGCCAATGCCCACGAGCTCCGCAAAGACGACAATGGGAATTAGCTATGCGGTCCGCCAGTGACTGGCGTCTGCGGAAACCACCTTTTGCATTCCACGGACCCTTCTTGGATCCTTTGTTCTTTCCTTTCCCCTTCGACGGCGGCCAGAAACCACGGGCACGGATCTTATCTCGAACTCGGCCTCTGGCTTCTGTGTATGCTGAGAAGCACATGCTCAAGTCGACATTGTCCTGGCAAGCTTCGATCAACTGGTCTTCAAACTCCGTGATCATCAAGGCATCCTCATCGCCTTGTTCCATCAACATCTGAAGACCCATCTCGTCGTCAATCTGGTTGTCATCCTCCGTGAAGTAGGTCGGAATGGTCATCTCTTCTTCATCATCAACGAAATTGACTGGATAGACCTTCTTCTTTGGCTCGGAACCGGATGCACCCACCAGGATGCGAGGAGCAAGTTGTCTCATGGAGTCTTCCACTTTCTTGGCCTTGAGCTCCCCGGCACACATGGCAAGTACCCGCTTCTTGTCTTCTCCATTCAAACCACTTTGACGCAGCATGATGAATGCTTTGATCTCTTGAATGGTCACATTCTTGATCTCAGCAAAGGCAACATTCATACGGTTCACGTATGAAAACACTGACTCATCTGTCTTCTGGGTCACCTTGTACAGAGCCCTCTCGAATTTTTCATAGGTCTGGAGTTCAGCAGAGTCCTCCCAATCGGCCACCGCACTCAGCAAGAGCTTGATGCCTCCATTTGGGTCCGAGAGCTTTTCACCATCTAGGGCTTTGACCTGAGCCCAGGCGGTGCCCTTCATCAGAAGTGCCAGTCTGGGAGCTAGCATTGAACGGTCCTTGACGGGGCAGATGGAGTGCAAGAAACGAATCTTGTCGGCATACTCCCTCGGGTCGTCAATTGACGGGTCAAAACCCGGAAGAAGACTCCAGATGTGTCCGGCCTTTTCTTCTCCCGAACTTCCTTCCGTTCCGGCCATGGCTCAGTGGTCGAAGGAAAGGTAAAATGTCGTGCAACAAAATTCTGGGATCCAATGCAACCTATCCTAGGTTAATTACTCACTGGAGAACCCCTCCAAAATGCCTACGCCTCCTTGCGGAGGCTCCGCTACCAATGTTAATCTCACCCTGGAGTTGAATGATCCTAACCTTGGGGAAACCCGGTCCTCTTGTCCAAGCGGCCTCGCTCTTTGTCGACGATGTTCGGTCCACCCACCCACCCTTTCGGTAGGTTCGATCAAAAGGTCGTCATGCGAGACATCTGATTGGTAAGCTTGTGAGCTTCACAATATATATATATATATGTATTTGTGCATTCATAAATATGCATAATTTGCATACGTATACAACAAATGCTGACACTCATGGACTGCTGGTAACATGCCTTGCAGATGTCTTTTCTGCCTTTCTTGCCGTGCGTGCTCATGGCCGGTGTAACCAAGAGAGTTCAGTTCCTCTTTGGGCCATCGCGGAGCGCGCGCACGGCGCAGGTGCCACGAATGGCAAAGCCAGTTCCGCCAGTGGCGTGGGCGGCCGTGATTTCTCCTTGGGCGGATCAAAGAGTTTGGTGGCCCAGGTGGCCGAAGCCCGAAGCGTCCAAAGACTTAGCGGACGGACTGGGACACATCGGACAGAATGGGCTGCCCCTGAGCTTGGGGTGTCTTTTCATAGTGCCGACAAAGAGGTTTTTAAGGGGTGTCCATGAAATACCCCAAACAGGGGGTTCGGTGTGGTAACTGGTAAGGTAAGTAGTTGGTTCAGCGACCGTATCATTTCAGGGGCCATGCCGTGATTTTTGGGCAAGTGGAAGTAAGCAAGTGAGACCTAAAGAGACGACATAATGAAGAGACAACCAGTGGAAGCTGAGCAGACCCCCCCGTGTAGAGGAAAGTGATCTTCCAGATCCACTTCCATGATTGAACGAGCAGCCCCCTGGGGCTGGGTGGTAGAGACCGTCGTGGTTACAGTTGTTATATAATATACACATGCTTTTTGGCCTTCTTCCAAATGGCCTGTGTGGGGATCGCTCGAAGTAAATCGATTATTCTTGTCAGAAGCACACCAACTATTTGGCGTCGGTATGTGCATGTCAAGAACTTCAAGGCCTTCCAACCACGCATAACCACGCTGGTTTTTGTGTCGATCTGTGTTTTTTTGCTTCGCGGGTGGGGCAGGTGAATTCCACCAATTCCAATGCGCCCAAACGGATGCAGCATGTATGTGAGGGTGCTTGGATGCTCCTGCCCACTCTGAAGCTTGTAAGAGGATGCTGCTTGATGTGTGGGCCTGCAACTCCCACAAATCCCATGTAGCTGTAGAAGTGTTCGTTCGACATGATGCAGATGCACTTTTTCTCAGAGCATTGGTGATCACCGTTTTACATTATGTTACATTCCCCGTGGAATGAATCCACGGTTCTGGTTTCAAAGGCAGCAAGCTTCTAGTTTCCCGGACTGTTCCCTGTGGCCGCTCTGGTGCCGCTCTCCGAGGCAGCGCCCCTCACCGCGGCGCCCCTCACCGCCCGCCGGCCGGGCCGACCGGGCCGATGGGCTTCGGCGGCCGTCCCGGTGGCGGGCGGTCGGGGGGACGAGGTCCCGGTGGACGGGCCAAAGGCTTTGGCAAGGGCAAGGGCGGCTTCGGCGGCTTTGGCCAGATGGGCCAGATGGGCGGCTTTGGCCTAGGCCGGGTGCAGTGAGGGAACTGACGAGTGCAGTGAGGTGAGTGCCGAGTGAGGGAACTGGGCGGCCAAGATGACATTTGAGCACCTCAATGCAGCGAGGGGTGTTTTATGGGGGTTGCCCTTGGCGGTTGCAACACTGGGCAAGTGACTACACCTTTCAAGTTGAAACATTGAATAACATTGATACAGCTTGGAAATAGCTTTGCGTATAGATTGCGTTTATTTATGGGTGGAGGAGTTTCCAAAATTTCATTCAATTGCCCCAGGAGTTTTTCTTCCCTCCATACGCATGCTGCCAAATTTATCAATGCAGTGCCACAAAGAATTGACATGGCAAATAAGGATTCAAGATATTGGAGTTTTTCCAGTCAAACCTGGATTTGTCAAATCTGATTGGATAGTACAAAGGTAAGATTGAAAAAAGTACTCCTTGAGCAATCCTTTCAACCCATCTCTCCACCACAAGCACTGTTAAGCAGAGTATGTGGTGAATCCTTTGCATCAATACTATAGAAGCAACTCAGCACAGTGGGAAAAATTATTGCTTGTGTGTTGCGAGCACAGCCTCTCTACCAAGCTGCTGATATGATTTTGAAATTTGATACCAACCTTTGGCAGCTTAATTTGATACCAACCTTTGGCAGCTTAATTTACTTTTCGGTTATTTGTTGGACGTATATTTCATTATATGTTCATCTATTAAAAAACACTGACAACGCATGCTAACAATCACTAAAACTCTGCTAAGGGTTGTTGCCAGGCGAGTTTCTTGCGACAGAATCATTTCCTCCCGTCGGACCTGCCCCAATAGGGATGGTACCCTTTGGTGGCAGTTGCCAAGTCTCCGACCAGGACCCGGGCTTGATGGCGGCATGCCTGGCATGGGTTCCCCGTCTGAAAGCGCAGGTCAGAGCGAACGAGCATGGGTTCCCTCGTGCCTCGTTGATAGGCAGATCTTCACCCGTCCCTCCAAGGAAACAGGCCGTGATAGGCCATGAACAGATTCTGAAGTAGGCAGATCTTCCACCGCAACAAGGTCAACAAAGGGCTTTCCTTGGGTCCCCCCGTTCCGGAGGCTTCGTGGATCACATGCAATAGAACATAGTAGAATCCTGCAAACACCTTTAACTTGTGATTGATTTTGACCACTTAAGAGGATGTTAAAGAAGACTTGGAGGCCCCTTGTTTCGTAGTAGAACGCCAGATCATGTCATTATGCCACTATTGGATGCTATTACTCCCCTGCAGATTAACATGGAACCCCAAAACCACTGGGTTGGTATTCGGAAAATGGTCGAAACCACCGGACAATTCTCTGGTTCCATGTTAGTTTGCGGCAGAGTAGGCATCTATTGGCCACATTGCCGCAATTTGGCCTTGCTTCCTTGAACCCCATGGTGCCCGAGGTGTCATGCCGGTGGAGGTGAACGGTGAAGAGCTCTTGATGACGGAGGCGAGAGGTCCTTCCTGAGTTCGTTGGTCTAAAAAAGGGTATACATAGATATAATTAGATATATATACCCTAGAAAATAATATGGGTGTTACAAATTTGATGTTCCAATATGTTTCATGATTCCCTCATGACTTATAATTATATATATATACCCTAGACTTCCAAGACCATTAAAACAATGGTTGACCTCGCTTTTGAGCGTAAAATCCTTAGTTGATTCGGTCAAACCTATTAAATTAATGGTGGTTGGAAGCCCCAAATGCTACATGGTTTTCCGGATCTTCCTATGTGTTCCTGTCGATGTTTTCCTTATAACATCTTATAACCAATTCATTGAGATTAACCGTCACCCCCAGCAGCTTCACAAGCACGGTCCAGAAGGGGAGACTGGGGTCCCTCCTATGCATCGGGGGAACCGAACGCCTCCTTCGGAATCCCGGCCCCAATTGATTAATTGAAACAGGGTACAGACATGGGGAGAAGATGGGAGAGCACCGAGCGAATTGGGATGACGGTTCCGGATTACAAGACCCAACACGACCCAACACATACCACACACTTCGCCAGACTATGAATCCTATAGGTTTCCTCTTACCTGGCCACACCTTAGCCGTCACCCCCTGGCCGCAAAACTGACCCCCAAAACCCAACCGACACCGACCGGTGAGCCCCGCCGTACGGCCCGCCACACCCCTCAGGTCACTAAGCATGGAATTGGAAGAGTCTTTGCATGGACCAGATTGGATCAGACTGAAGGACATTATATACTATCCTTGTGGGTTTGTCCCAACTTACCTGTAACTTACCTGTAACAGTCAGTAAACAAGCAAATCACTAATTTTGGGCAAGGCCTTTACTAACCACCATCATCCAGTGTTACAGGTAATAGGATAGACCCAAACTATCCTATACTTCTTTTCTGCCAATCAACCCGTGGAAGCCACTGGGGTGATCGCATGTGAAACCCAAGAAGCTTGGAATTCACCCGTGCTCAGCAGCGAACGGATGTCCTTCCTGGCTACCGACCAGCGCGCGCGATGTCCGCGATGGAAGCCTAGCTTGGCGCGCGATGTCCGTGGCCCACCAGGGGGGGCTCCTCGTGGACCCGGAGACACAAGCGCCCGTGGGAGTGTCGGGGCGCTTGTTGGAAAGGCTTAACGACGTGTTGCGGGTTGGGTCAGAGTCGTGGGAGAGGGGACCAAGGGTGGAACAGAGCAGATGCAAACGGAAGATGGGGGGATGGGGCAAAAGAAGTCAACACGATGTTTGATAGGTTGGCATCATTCATACTCCGCTAGTAAGCAGAGTAGTTGCGACATGTCAATCCCGTTGAAGTCAAAACTCATCTTTTAAAGAACGTTTCAATAGGCAGGTTCTTTCCAGTGTCATTTCTTCACTGTTGGGTTCCTTTTTGCAATGTGACTAACACACCATAACACACCTTTTGGATCCCACATCATTGATGGACACAGCAACTCAGAGTTTGGAGTTTGGGATCAGACCCATTTGAGTCTCATATCTGGCATCTTGGGTGTCGAGACAGGGACTTGCTGAGCTTTGATTTGGCAAAAAGAAACAGCGTTGAAACTGGACACGTCCTAGAAGAACTCCTGCACTCCTCCCCCCAAAAAGAGTCAATCCTCGGTTTTTGTTTGCCCTGTCTTTTTGGGACTTGTTTTTGGCTGACGAGAATCCACTGTCCGAGGTTGAACCCCATGACCGGAGAGGCCGGCCGCTTCGCGACGGCCTGGAGGGTGGCGAAAGAACGGCCTGGCGGCGGCCATGACCCCAAAGGAGAGCATCTGGAGAAGATCTGGAGGGCTCCCTGCAACAAGTCCAGTCTAGACCAAGAGAGGTTGAACAGCCTTATCTTATAGCATCTTTTAGCCTATCCCATATATGTACCACAGACCAGGGTCTGAACGTTCAGGTCTCTCAACCTCTCTTGGGATGTGCTGTTGAATTGACGAACTGAAGGCCTCCCTGCAACAAAAGTCATGGGAAGTGGAAGGAAAATGCATGGATGGCCGCATGGCCTCTTGAACGACGCTCTTCCGAAAACCAAACAGGTTTTCCACTTCCAGTGGCCATGACTCGGAGAAGATGTTTTGGTCGGATCGGGGCCGCCAGCTCTTAGATCTGACTTGGCTGCATGAGAATAAGACGGTTTACTGTACAATACGGTATCATATTAATTCTTTGCATGTAATTCCCAAACACTCCATGTATGCCATATATGCCAACATTGGGGTGGTTTGGGGGGTCAATGTAGCCATATATGGCATACATGGAGTGTCTGGGATTTATATGTTGGTAATTATATGGTATGGTCGGTATGGTGTTCTATAGCCTTTTGCATGCAATGGCATGTACTCGGTGTTTTTCATGTTTTGTCCTGTCGCAAGTTTGTTGGAGCCGAAGTCTCCGACGCCGGCCGTTGGCCCGCCTTTGGACTGGATATGTTTGAGGCCACACCCTATGGAGGATCAATCTCGCGTGGCCACACTCCATGGGACTGGAATATGCCGCGCCAGAAAGACCCCCCTGGCACCACCCCTGGCCTGATCAGTCCTATGGCAGTCCCATTAGTCGTGTCTGGGAATTACATGTTCAAGGAGCAAGATGGATGCTTTGACCAAGTATCGAAGTAATTCGCCGGGGTGGCCGCTGGGCACTGTTCACGAAGATTGAGAACCACAGAAACAGCAAAAAGACACGGCTAAACTGTACACCAAGTCACCAGGCGTTCTCGGACGACCTTTCACATGAAACGGCTTCACGGTTGGTGAGTTGTACACTGCAGTTGCTCATAGCTAACGCAACACGACAACTTCCAACTCCAAAAACTGCCCAGCTTTGTTCCAGTTTCGGCACCACCTGGGCACCCACAGGAAATGGCATGAAATCGCCCAATCGCCTTCACCTTTGGCCCCTTGACCGCTTGGGGTAAAATAAGCCTCCTCCTTTGGAGGTTCAAGAGATCACCGAGGTGGGTGTGGAATGGTGTGAGGGGGATTCGGACGAGTCTTCGTCGTCGTTTTTCGCCGGAGTGTTCTTCACATGTTTGAAACCGGAGTGTTCTTGCAGGAGCAATGTCATCCTATTTCTATACACTTCTGATTTCTCCGAAGAGAAAAAAGCAACTATTTTGAGGACTCCTGGGATCTACGGGTTTTGTGGGAAGACCGGCGGGTCCACCCCTTGGGTCGACACCGGAGGATTGCTCAGTTGGTCCCGTCGACACGGCCTGTCTGGGACTGCCCACAGGACTGCCGCCCCAAAGGTCGACCCCCCTGGCACCACCCCTGGCTGTTTTGAAGGCAGTCCTATATGGCAGTCCCAGACAGGTCGTGTCTGGGCAAGAAAACCATAGAAAACCCAAGTAAAAGGACTATCAGAAGCCAAGAACACTGAGAAGCCCCCAGAACACGGGCGGTCCGCCTTCACCGGAGGTGGAACGGATCGGTCGAAGACCCGTTCAGACGATGAAGTTCAGACGTCCCGAAGACCGTTGGCTCGGCAGGTCGGAAGACTGTGAAGCCTAAGAACCCGCACTGAAGATGTGAACAGCACCCGCAACAGTGAAAAAGACTACTACACAAGCGAGTGATGCCCATGTGGGCAAGATGCACCTATTATAAGTTGCTCACAAGCATTGGTCTTGACTCTAGATTGGGTCTACACTATATTGAATTGTTTGACATGTTTGGAGCTACCTGGGGGCCTCTGGATCATTTTCAGATAATCAATACTGAATCATGAATAATAACTATTTTAGCAACTCCCAGCAGTTGGCAAACCTTGCCATTCCTTTCCAGTCATGCAGTCGAGTGCCCAAAGCGAGTGGGGAAGTGTTCACCTGTGAAGCTGTAATGATTGACACATATATTGACATGATTGGATTGCAACCTGCTTAACTTAATTATGACCTTTCCACACATTCTTTTGCCAAAAGGCTCGGGCCGGGTTCACCGTTCACCTGTTTTCAAGGACGCTTGGCTATTAGGGTTTGTGCAGCACTTCAGGCCTCTGAAGACCTCGATGTGACACCCAGATGGAGGCAAGTCCAGAGGCAAATTCAGAGCTCGACCATTGCAGGAGCATGTGCAGAAGTTGATGGAAACCATTGGTCAGATCAACATGGTCGAGCTCAATGGCAGGAGCGCTGTTTCTCACACCCGCGTGGAGTCCGTGGCTGGGACGGGCCATGAGGGACCCTTTGATTCAACACGGTTTCAACTGCATGTGGCTGAACTGGTTGGATATATACAATGCATTAAGATACCCACACCCAGACACTCCATGGGACTGCCATGTATTCCTACATTGACTGACCCCCTTGGCACCACCCTGGCCGTCCTAGATGGCAGTCCATGTGGCTAGACTGCTAGACAGTCGTGTCTGGGGACATGCATCCACATGGTCCGGACCAGGCGCCCTTCCTGCACTGGTCCTTTTTTTCTATTTGGGCTGGTCCTCCGGACCCATCAGACCCGAATGGGCACCACTCAGCTGGCCAGAGCCATCCAGAGCCATCCAGTTGTTCAGCGACACTTGTTCAGTTTCAGTGTTGATCAGTGTTGATTTGCGCATGTTATGGCAGGATGTGAATGTGGGGACGGGAATTGCTGTGCACCTTTTTGGTTGTTGTGGAGTGCGCCTACGAAAACAACACGCTACTTTTGGATGCTTTTGGACCAACGATGAGCACGTGCGGGTTGGTCATTTGTTTTGCTCATACACTGTGACAGTGATCATATAGGTGATGTTTTTGCAGTTGCCCCGTTTTGAGGCCATACTTGATGATGGCCGGGCTTTTGGTCGATCCGCAGACGCAGGTGCGCCATGGTGGGCGATGGTGTGCGTGGCCGGGCCGCAACGGGTTCTTTTTGTAAGTGTGCATTGGACCCAGCCCGGGGCTGCCTCAGAAAGAAGATTGAGAAGGTTTCTTCAAAGACGAATCGTACCACAACAAACAAAACAAGCTCTTTGCAGAGAGAGAGAGGGAGAGAGAGAGAGACAGCGAAAGAGAGAAACAAACCGGTTCCTGAATTTGTGGGGGATCGGTGTGCCTTTGAACTCAGCGGAATAGGTGGGACTTCCCCATGTCCATAGTGCCAGCATTGATGTGTGAGTTCAAGACCAAGAGCTTCAAGATGCCGCAGGCCCTCCGTACTTTTCAAAGTATATAGATCGTGTGTGGGAAACCATTGGGCTACAAAGAGGCTGCGCATGCGCCTTCTCAGAAGCCGGACTCATGTGAATTCATGATTTGTTGAGTGGCAGCTGCCGAGGACACATGGGGACTCGGAAAAAAAAGAATTGGACCCTAACCCCATACACTCCATGTATGGAATATATGCCGCCCCATTGACCCCCCTGGCACCACCCCTATGAATCCTGGGACCGTCCCAGTCGTGACTGGATCCTGGGGTGGTGATGTGGCCAGTCCGGACCACCTTGGGGGGGAGGCGAAAAGCGCGGAGGGGGCATCCTTCAACCAGATGCCACTGTGATATGGAAGAGTTGCCGACAACGGGGGTTGATTTTTAGAACATTTCAGGGTCAATACTTATATGGAACATAGCATCCTAGGTGATGGTTTCGGATGTTATTTTTAACTCTTACTTGGGGATGATTGGACCCTTTAACTAATATTTGTCAAGTGGGCTGAAAACACCAACCAGTATCGTATCTGTTCCATACATGGAGGCTTTGGGACTGCGTCGCGCCCGCCATGGTCCAATGTGCGCGTGTCTCGTTTTCGCGCGTTCACGGCGCCGCTCCGCTCCAGGAGGTGGCCTTTAAGGTGGAACCGGACGGCACCGTGGTGGACGCGCAGACGGGGGAGACGATGGGCATGGTGGATTTGTTCGGGGCGCCCAGCTGGTAAGATGGGCGGCGGACGGTTCCACATGGTGGATGGAATCTGGTGAGACCTGGAGAAATACAACAAGAACCTACATACCTCGCGCTTCCAAGGGGTGCCCAGTGGAGACCTGTAAGTAGTGTGGAGATATCCATTGGTGGCCCCTTGGAAGCAGCTGGTACAATCATGGTGGTCACGTACCATCTTTGCATCTTGCTTTCCTTGCTTTCTCACACAACCAGAATACAACCAAGCATGTGTGAAAATAGGTGAGTATGGGGCGGAAGGAGCGGCGGCTTTCTCAGGGTAAAGGAGGAGTGGTGCCATGGCCTGTGTCGCTGGTTTGTGGGATCGGTCCAGAAAACTCACCCAGTTCACTCGGTCAAAGCATTGGGCCAAGACATGCCCAAATCAGAGGCCAAGGCCTCTAATCAACAGCACTTTCATGTCAAGTGTTGGCCAACCCAGCACTTTCATTTCATGTTGCCTTTGAACAAGTGATGTTGGCCAAGCCTTTCATTCCAACAGGCCCTCATGTTCTGTGCCGCTTGCAGGTCAAGCATAGCCGATAGGCATTGTTGGATGCGGTGCATGTTGATTGGGGTCCAATGAACTGCTTTCTAGGTGAACAGGTCAAGTACCAGCCTAGCCTTCCCAACTAGCATCGACAAGGAGTCCTCAAACCTTAGTGTTCTTTTTTAGCGGAAAGCTTATTTTTTGGATCATTTTTTGGATCATTATTTAAAACAGATGTTGCCCGACTCAAACTGTTCTACCGGTGAGTTCCGGTCATAGTTCCGACATGTGCAGAGCGACGTCAAAGGAAGCAGCACACCGGTGATCTATTGTTGAGCCATGGGAGATGTGCGGCTAGAACGGCAGCTGCGCTATTACTTTAGTGATAAGAACTTATGGAAAGATGACTCTTTGAGCAATTATGGCTTGGAGTCGTGTGGGAGTCTTTCCTTTGGTCTTTCTAACATAGAATTCACTAGTATGAGGGGATTGTGGGTCGCTGTGGGTCCTTGGAATTGCGTGTGTCCGATCTGTTGCCTTCCGTGTTTGTTGTCTCGCAATGTCTCGCAGCTAGGAATGGTTGGTGAATCAACTCGGAGAAGACTGCACTAGCTTCATTGCGGCGGAGATCATTGCCGGCTTCAATCGAGTCCAGCAGATCACCAGTGAGTTAGATCTCGTCGTTGCGAGCTTGAAGCGAATTCCAGAGCTGGAAGTCAAGCAGGATTTCACAGGCGGGTGCCGCCATATAATATAAGGCGGCAAAACATGGATTTTTCGGGGGGGGCGTTGAAAAGGATTAAAGCCGATCAACCCACCAGTTTAGAGCGGCATATGTGGGCATTTATCATGTGACCGCCGGCACTCTTCCAGGTTGGTGCCGAGGCTCAGTCATGAGCAATTGGCCATGTCTCCAGGGATGTGCCACTATTTCGCCACTATGACGATATTCCACTACCCCAGACACTCCATGTGTGCCATATATGCCTACATTGGGGTGGTTTGGGGGGTCAATGTAGCCACATATGGCATACATGGAGTGTTTGGGTACTACTTATTTAACATATTCAATCACTTGGTAGGAAAATGCGTTGGGCTATGTTGGGCTACTTTTTGTGGGTTTCACCATGGGCGAACTCTACGATCCCGACGAACCGCATGAACAACTGCAGCTTGGACATCAATGCATCCCCCGACGCCTAGCCTAGCCTTGGCATGGACTTCATCGAAGGATGCTTTTAGTCTATTGGTCTATGGCTCCATCATACTCCATACCTTGTGCTGACGGCTTCCATGGTGGAGTTAGAGTGCACAAGTTCCTTTTGTCAGTCACTATCAACAACCTGTGGACGTTTCCTTGGAATCCAGAGATTCCTTCTCCGATGTGCCTTTGCCCTGCAAGCATCATGGAAGTCGAAATTTCAGAAGGCTGTTTCTCTAAGAACTAGTTCCAGCATTGTTGGAGACAGCCCTCCTCCACCACCTAACCCATCAACCCACATTCACCGCTTGGGTTATATGATGTTCCGAACTGCCAGCTGGCTGGACGGTGTTTTGTCGAGAGACACGGGCAGATGGCTGTTTTTCCGCAGGGAAAGTGGAAGTCCGGCGCCGGCACCCCTTGCCACCCAAACCCAAGCTTGAGAGCGAGGCCAGGTCCAGTGACTGCGACTGGGATGGTAGAACAGCCGGGATGGTAGAAGTAGCCTCTGACTCTTACTGCTAAATAGCGATGCACCTGTTTCATTATGTTTCAATACTAGCGATGCACCTTGTTACTAGTTGCACCTGCCGCAGGTGGATGGCGAGTTTTTTAAACCACGCACCCAATTCTGTTCAGGGGCAGTGCCGGGCAAGGGATTGTCATTTACTCCATATGACATGATCTGTGAGACTTGGCACATTGCAGTAGAAAAGATCGAGCAGAGCTTGAGCTCAAATTTTTGTCGACATGGATTTGGACATCCTACCAGCTGCTTCCAAGGGGTCACCAATGGATATCTCCACACTACTTACAGGTCTCCATTGGGCACGCCTTGGAATCGCTGGGTAGGTATTTTCATCTCGTTGAATGTTTGATTCAGCCGCCCATCGCCGAACAGGTCAGACCTTTAGGACCTGCATGTCCATGCCACCAAGGACCTTCTAAGTGAAGCATGAGAAACCCGCCAGGTCTTCGGCTCCTGTGCCGAAACCCCACCCAGCCGCACCTCCCAGCCGCCACGCCCAGGCGGGCTCCGTTGAGGCGGAAGCCGCCGAAGCCGAGGAGGAGCTCCAGGTGGCGTCCACCGCGGCGGCGGATGCGCCCATGGAGAGCGGCATCAAAGAAGAGATGGAGCGGTTTGGTCGGATCGGATTTCGCGCCAGGGGATGGGCTGGGGTTTGGCCGGTGAGCTTGGGCTTGGGCTGGTGGGGTGGGCTTGAAGGGCTTGGGGTTGGAGCAGTTACAGTGTTTCAAGACTCACACATGTCTCGCAAGCAGATGCAGATGCTTGTCCCGTTCCTTCCCTATATACATGAATAGGTCATAGTCATAGTTGTCATAGTAATATATTAATATAATCTCATGCATTCTCATGCATATAATTAACATATGTTATCATCAATTATAGGATCGATGGATCACATCCTTTTTGCATTCTCGAATCCCTACATTCTGGATCACTGGAATATAGATCAATGAGATAACCTATAAGCTGATGCTCAGCCATGTCTCGGCAGGAGTCTTTGGCAGGCTTTCGCAAGGCCAAGCTGCTTGCTGCTGTTCAGGGGTTTCAGGGATTTGACCCACTGTTTCAAGAGCGTGAAGATCACATGAATTGTAAGCACTCTTGGAACCCAGGGGGGGCGTTTCTTCTTCCGAACGTGTGTGTGTGTGTGTGGCCACTTCTTCTGTCCCAACGGCACCAACATACCGGACCAGTACTGGTGTTTTCCATGCCAGGCCTGGCCATATGTGACCAGTCCTGACGACCCCGGATGCAAAGATCGGCAGTAGGAGCACCGAGAGGTAGGAGCACAGTATACTGTATATGATATATGATCATGATTCAAGCCGGAGCATCATGCTAAAACACACCAACACAACACCCGATATGGCTGTGGGTCATCGCACCAGGCAATTGGTTTTACCAGACAGGAGCCATTCCAACGTGTCATAATTGCCTTGTGTGAGCCATACATATTGTGAGCCATCTGAGGGTTAAATCAATATTTATGCAATTACGAAGGAACCATCCCACCCAAGGGTAGAATTTAGAGGGGGAGGGGGCCATTCCAACGTAGAAAACCATTTGTGAGCCATCTGAGGGTAGAATTTTGACAAGGAAGGAACCCATCTAACGTGGCAGACCATTTGTGACCCACCCAAGGGCCCGAGGGCGCGTACAGTTTAGAGGAAAAATACATTCCGGCGTAGCAGGCCTTTTGTGAGCCATTTGAGGGTATCCGAGGGAAAAAATTAGACCAGGAAGGAGCCGGCCTTTTCCATGTAGCACACCTTCTTTGGGGCCATGGAAACGTAGCGACCCACCTGAGGGCAACATTTAGCGGAGGGAGCCACTCTCCAAAAAAAAGACACCGAAGCAAAAAAGAACCTGCCCGCACGAAAACGATGAAACCAAAACAGAACCCGCCAGGCCCCCCGTAAAAGGAGAGAGGAAGAGGAAGAAGAGAAAGAAGAGGAACCAGGATGAGCACAGTAATCTGTCTCCGTCAGCAGGCCAGAAACTGAAGAGCAAAGAGAAAGAAAAGCACGAAAGACAAGAAAGGAAAGAACCACCGCCCCTCGCACACCCAGCCTAATCAATATATAAACTGTAGCACAAAATAAACACTCAGAAAAGACGGGGGAAGAAGAAAAGAATAATAACAAACAAACGAGAAGAAAAGGACGTAGACGAGGAAGAAAGAAGAAGAAGAAGAAGAGGACAAAGAGGGAAAGGGAAATAAACACAACCACATAAAAAAAAGACAGCCCCCTAGCCTCCTGCAAAAGGAAGAAGGAAGAAGAGGAAGAAACAAGATCACCAGCATAAAATGAACCGCCTGCATAGAAAGAGAACCCCCAGCACACAAAAGGAACCTACACAAGAAACAAACAGCCTCCTGCATAATACATAAAGGAAATGTCCGCAACCAACCCCCAGCAAAAGGATGGAGGAAGAAGAAAACACAATATCAACCGCATAAGAGAAAAACATAACGCATAAAAAAGAACCTCCCAGCAACAAAGACAGAACTGCCCCACAAAAAAGAACAACGTCCGCATAGAAGGGAACACCCCCAGCCTCCCGCATAAAAAGACCACCAGCATAAAAAAGAACAGAACCGCCGTAATAAAAAGTACTGTCCGAAATCAACAAACAAATCCAGCCTCTAACATAAGAACCGTCAGCCTAAAACAAAAACTCAAAATCAATCAACATAAAAAAAATAGCTAATTTAGACGGATATTATATAGAACATGGTCAAACCCGGTCGTGTCCCATCCCCCTTATATATGTCCACTAACATTGTTAAAAAAAAAAACGTTCATTGGAAAGAGCCTGTTTTCAAAATGTTTAAAACAGTCAAAAAAAGTCAAATCATAAAATTACAGAAAGTCAAAAAAAGTCAATTTGCCCAGATCCGACTTTTTGTTTACCTGTTTTTGACTTTGTTTTAGACTTTTAAAAAAATGTTTTTGACCTTTTAGTTTGATGTGTTTGTTGACTTTGACTGTTCCAGTTGACTTTTTTCGGCTTTTTTTTAATGAGGGATTCAGACCTTCTGACCTTACCATACGAAAGTTGTTTATAAGACTACTATCAGTTTCACCTCCACACTACCCAGCGAAGTCGGTTTCTTCACCCGACCGCGAGGTCGGTTTGTCATGTCATCGTTCGTTCTTCACCCAGTGAGGTCGGGTGGAGTCCAGACAGTGTCAGGTGCCCAAGACCGGTGTGATCTACGTCATGGACGAGGCCAGCAAGGCTGGCTACTGCGCACAGACCGCCCAGCAATGGGCGAACTTGGGACAAGGCTCACCAGAGACCACGAAGGCCAAGCATTGGCCAACGAACATCCGGAGCCTTGGGCCCGGCCGTTGAACATGCAAGTGGGAAGGGACCAGGCGGTGGCCCATGTAGATCTATACATATACTTCAGGGTTTTCGTCTCCAGAATGGTTCTTTCATGTTCTTTCAATGTTTTGCATCTATACATGTATATATTTATACATACACACCTAGGGCTACCCTGCGTTCAGGGTGTCTAAGTGGGTGTCTAACAATAGTCACAAAAAGAGGTGATCCGGGGTGTCCATGAACCAACCACCCGAATGAGGATGTCAACCTTGGTGTGAAACGATGGGAATGAGTGGCGGAGACCCGGACTAGAATGCCAGTGGTGAAGACCCTGGTGCACTGGTTGTTTCTACGCCCTGGCTGGTTATATATGTCTATACATCGGGGGGTGGTCAGGTCTTCTTCCAAGAGATGATGCCAAAAATGGTTGCAAACAGTACTGTTTTGATCTATGTTGTTCTCCTACTATTTTATATATTTATGTACTAGCCAATATTGATGTCATTGCGGTGGAAGATAGAGCCCCAATTGGAGAAGAGACGCAGGTGCGGGTTTTCAAAGGACTAGGAGGCTAGCTCTTGGATGCACCTGGGCCACCTGGGCATTTTATGTTTTATCATTTGTGGAGATCCCGGAGGCCTTGATGCCTTGATTGCATGAGCAAGTGTTACCACCCCGACCGCTGGCTCTGTATGCTGAAAACGCTTCCGAAACACGCACGTCCGTTTGGCGCCTGGCGCGCCGCGAAAAAAGGAAACGCTTGAGCGAGCTGGTGGAGAAAGGGAAGCTGAGCTCCGAGTTGGGGCCTTTCTCATTGCAAACCCTGGCTCCTCGGACATGTCCAGCCGAGGGCCGGCTCAGGGCTGGCCCAGTAAGCGGCGGACTTGGGAAGGGTTTCTGAACCGGTCGGGCATGCTTCGATTGGATTCGCGGGTGTCCGTTTGCTCAGGAGGATTGAGGAAGACCATGCGCATCCGCACAAATGGTTCTGGATGGTGGATGGAGTTTCATCAGCTCGTCTTGAGATGAGCAGCCAGCTGGGCATTTGGTTCAATACCGAGTTCAAACATGTCGATGACCATTTCTAGGAACGGTCAAACGGCCAGTGACCGCTGCCAGTGATTGCTGCTGACGTGGCAGTCTGTGGCAGCGGCTCAAAAATCAAGCGCCATCTCTGGATACTCCCTGCAGACTAACATGGAACCCCAAAACCACTGGGGTGTAGAGGAAAATGGCCTTCCATCGGTCCATTTGTCGGGTTCCATGTTAGTTTGCGGGGGGGCATGTTCTTAAGATCTTAAATCGGACCGTTTGGAGTGGACACCAGGGTTTGAACGAGGCTTCTTAGATGAGCAGTTTTTTTGGTGCTATCGGGATCTCTTTGGGCTTGCGAAACATTTCTTAAAACACGCCCTGACCGTACGAACGATCCCAACCACATTTGACACGACAAAACTGTCAATCAAAACTGTGTGCAACCTCGTAGGATCTTGCTGGAGAACATCAGCCGAGCAAATTTGCGTTGTATGTTCGGCGTTTTCCTGTTGCGCAAATTCTCATAATTAGATGTGAATTGATTCGCATGGGCAGACTTTTTGCTCGATTGCAGTGTACATCGGCAGAAGTCGAGGGTTAGAAGTTATGACTAAACTATTTCAAGTCCGCAAGTTTAAATTAGACATGTGTTGGATTTTTATGAGGAGGGTTTTGGAGGGCTTGGTGGAAACCTGCTGCTGCGTGCAGAAGATTGCTTTTAATTCTATCCCTGAATTTGATACCAACGAACGAGAGTGACTCCCGGACTTACCCATTCAGGTACACAATCTCTCTCACAATTATAATTGTGTGCCGTTTCTTGTGCCCTGCGGCAACATGTTTTGCTACAAGGGATTGTGGTGCAAAAGGTTTTTCTGTCACACAAGGTGGACCGACGGACCGAAAAAAAGGTATTTCTGACTTCACCACGCCCATGTGCTCTTCCTAACCTGAGCAAGCGGAGCAGTTTCCTGGCCCAGATCTGAACGGACAAGGGCGGCCAGGAGGTGCCCACACCCAGTGGCTGCATCCACACCCAGTGCACCAACCTGACCCATGTTCCATCTGAGGAAGTGAATGAAGAAAACCTGCATTATAGCAGCGTGAATGGTGACTTGATCTTCAACACGCAGTTCTTGGACCAGGTTGCAGTTGGGTAGGGACAACTTTGGGAACACAAACTCTACTCTACACTGTACTGCACCCTCTATACTCCTATACCAAACCATCAAAAACATCCAAAACCCATACCTTCAGCAGTAGAATATATATATATATATATATAATATGAGTTATCATGAGTTATATCCCTACATGGTCGCTTGTTTGTGTGTGAAAAAGGTCCTCCCATGTCCTCCCTCAAACTAGGTTCTGTTTTTAAGGCGGCTTCACTTGAGGTGATTGGGCCCTCCGACGTGCTGTAGCAAAGTACTACAACGAGAGCCTTGGGCCGCTACAGCGAGGCCACGCAGTTCCCCGAAACCGCCAGCGTGGGTGGGGTGGTGAGGTTGAAGAGATCAAGTCGAGGATGAAGTGGTGAAGTGGTAGTTTTGTTAGGGAAAGTGGTAGTCAACCATTGGTCAAAATTGGTGTTGGTTTGTTCATGGGAAGTGCACTTCAACTTCAGCCAAGGATCTACCGGAAGGGCAAGTCCTCTCTCTACACCGCGGAGAACGTGGCAATTGTGGGTGGTGGACGGTTGGCTTTGACCAGGTTGTGCTGTGCCATGGACAATGTGAAGCTCGGACAGATGGCAGCCTAAGCAGTGTGTTCTTTGGGGTGTGCTGTTGTTTTCTTTGGGGCGCGGGGGCAGTCGAAGTTTGGCTTTTCTTTTCTAGCGGTGCTTGCACTTCGAGAATCCATGAAGGTTTGTCCTCAAGGCCTTCTAGCTTTGTCAAGCCCCAGGAGGTACCCGGGATATTTTTCCTGGGTGTGCTTTTGTTCTTCATGTTTCGGCCCCTCTTCGCATGTGTGAACATATCTTGGCCTTGTTCCCTTCATGGCCGCCACTGAGCCGACCCCTAGGAATTTGGGACATTTCTTACCCGACTACACGGCTGCTTGGCGTTTTGGATTGTCGGCATTCTCGTCGTGTGTTTCTTTGCAGAATGAGGGGGATGGAACTTCTGGACTTCTTGGGGGACTTCCCCCCAAAAAATCACGCGCTGAAGAAGAAAGGCCATACACTCCATAGGACTGGAATATATGCCGCCCCGGCTCACTCTGCCAGGCCTATGCGGAACTCTTGAGCCAGTTCAAAACCATCAACTCCATTCCCATCCCCTTGGACCCGAAGAACAACTTCACGATCACCCTCCAGGACGCGGTGCGGGGGACGGCTCCGACCCGGGGACGGACCCGAACGAAGGCAGGGGGACGAAGCCACCGGTGCCGAAGCCACCGGTGCGAACGAGTGCCGTGCCGTCGGAGCGCGAAGACCGTGTGAGTGAAACGGGACGGGTGGGTGGGTGGGTAATTATGAGAGTCGATGTGGATGTTGGGGGAGACCTGGGCGTGGAGACCTGGAGACCTGGGATGAGAGGGTGTCCCAAAAGAGGAGAAGACAAGAAGGCTAAAGCATGTGAAAGCATGTCGCTGAGAGCAACATTTAGGGAGCACTTGACCAGCCCAAGACTGTGGAAGACTTCCCCAGAATAAGCTGAGCTTCTAAACACTTGACCCTAGCCGTCCAAGACCATTCAACAAAAGGTTGAACTTGATTTTGTAGTTTAACATCCTTAGTACAACTATGTACAACTATATATAAATGGATGTTCGGTAAAAGGCGATTGAATCAATGGTGGTTGGACGCTTTAGAGTTGACTCCTGTTTCGGCTACAAGTGCAAGTAGTCCAGCAAGGCAGCGTCCAGCTGCAGGTCGAGTCGATTCCTTCCAGGTCACTTCCTCCACGTGCCCCCCCAAAAGGACGCCCCAAGGCCCGCCCAAGCACAGTCGGACCTCGAACACGCCACAGTCAGGCCACACCGCTCCGACGCCAGGAGCTGCGGCGGGAGATTGTGGAGCGTGGCTTGTCGGTGCTGTTGCTCAGCAACCCCTGCAACCCCACAGGGCAGCTCATTGAGGGTGAGGAGCTCAAGAACTGGGTACGGATTGCACGAGAGACGCAGTGCACCGTGGCTCATGAGATGATTCTGACATCGTTTGGTCGGTGCAAGGGAGGTGCTGGGACCTGACTGACATCGTCCAGCAAAAGGTTCTGCAAATAAACAGTGCCCAAAGAAATGAGGAATTGCAGCTAAGAAAATGTGTTCAATGATTGAAGATGATTAATGAAGGATGTTTTCACCTGCGTCTTGTGGCTGAAATGAGCAAATCCATTTAGGGTGTAGAATGCCCATTTAGCTTCTAAATTTCAACAGAAATGATGGGGGCGTTATTTATCAACAGTCAGTCTACATGATCCGTGTGAGACTCTCAGCTTTGAGCCTGTGTCCTCAACAGAGCAGCAGATGGGAGCTACGGTCTTTGCCAAGGGTGCCTGGCTAGCTGTCTCGGTGTGTCTCGGTCCCTTTTTTTGAGGACATGAGCACAAACATGTGAGCGACTCATAGCGACTCTATATCTATATATAATATAAACCAATGATAAACCTTCCTTTGTCATTTGAGTGGTGGGCTTGTCGATGTGTCCATAAGTTGTGCGAGCCGCTCATTGCATGGTCACAGACATCGCTGTCCTGGGTCGCAAGAGGAAGAGAGAGCACATTCAATCCCCACTGACCACGTCTCCTTGGAGAATTCATGAGAATTCTATCCACCAGACCAGCAGGAGGGAAGGGAATCATCATCGTGTTTTGCCCCTTGCTGAAGGGCTGTGGAGTGTGTTTCTTTTCAGGTGGGGAGGATCATGGAAGACTGCTATGTGGATGTGGGGTAAAATAATATGAATTGGGTTTCTCCGTTCTCACCTGTAACAGGAACCATAAACAAGAGATGTCGGCCTGCAACCTAACCATCATCATCCACGGTCACTGATACTAGGATAGACCATGATAGACTCAACATATGGAAGTTTTGGAAGCAACCCTTTGTGGAACTCCCAGTTTTTGGGCAACGTGGTCATTTGTCGTACTTGACCAGAACCGGAAGACAACATACAAAACCCGGAGACCAGGAGACAACAAAAAAAATATATATATATATATCAAATGTAATTGTTGCTTTCCTAATTTAATGTGTTCTTTGATTTGGGGCTTTTTTTCTCACGACACATGCTAAAGCTTCAAGATGGCATTCAATCGGGCATCCGGAAGGACTTGGATGATTGATCGCCTTGATTTGATGCACCCGCACATGGGATTCCTTCAAGTCCAACAAAGGTCTTCGCTTGCTTCTCTCCCAGCTTCTTCAAAGTGACCTGTCTGTGGAGTCCCTGTTTGTGAACTTTTACAGACCTCAGCAACCTCAAGCCCCAACAAAACAGCTTTGGTCACATGAAACAACCAGGTCCTAAACTCCATGAACTACGACATCACATCACACACCCAACGCGGCACGAAAAAAAACATCTGCCCACTGCCAACGGGATATGTTCATAGCTCCATCCTCCAAGTGACCCGGTTTTGTATGAAACAACCAGGTCACTTAAAACAGCTTGGTGTTAGCTCCATCCTCCAGGCTCCTTGGTCTTGGACGAGATCTATTCCAGATATGTCTACACCCAGCGCATGAGCCCCACGGACGCCACCTGGCGCATGGTCTCCGCAGCCCAGTTCGTGGATGACGTGAATCAGGACCCCGCCGCTTGGGATCGAACCTGCTTGTCCGCTGCTTTGGTGTTACTCCCTGCAGAGGACCACATGGAACATCATGGAACCCCCCAACTACAGGGTTGTAGAGGAAAATCGTCGAAACCACGGGTCAATTTTGAGGTTCTATTTTAGCTTGTGGGCCAGTGGGGGAGTATGTTTGTCATGTTCCCCTAATGGATCCTAATGGATGAATCATGATGAATCATATGGATCCATACATACATACATACATACATACATACATACATACATACATACATACATATGAATTTCGCCTACTATATAATGCCAGGATGAGGGAAAGAAGAGACCTCCAACAATGCTGTATGCTCAGATACGCTGAGAAAGCTCATTTGGGAGGTATAACGACTTTTCTTGGATCCCCCTTCCAGCAGAGGCTTATGACATGAGGCATGGTGCGCATGGTGCAGGTGGTAGACTGGAGACTGAGACTTTGACTTGGGGTTTTACATTGGTTTCTAACTCAAGCAGTGGATTTTGACCTGGAACTCCCGCTTTGCAACTCTAAGTCGGGTCGTGGCTAGCTTGAGTTAAGCTGTGGTCCTTGGTCGCTCATTGTAGCATTGATAAGTAGGGGTCGTTTTCTTTTTTCCGCAGTTCCTCCACCTGGAGGCTTGTTTTCTTCTGTCAATTCGGGTGATTTTTATTTTCCCTATATGGGCCATGGGTAAATAATGTAGACTTGATTGATCACCAATACCATCTATGAGTCTACATTCAATTCCCTTCTGGAACTGTTTTGGCCTCCTGCACCGCACATCCAAGTTACCCTCGTCCTCGAAGCGTTGTAGCGTAAAGCCGGTGAACCGAAGCGTCCCGCTGACGAGCGCGATGTGCGTGCGGACTGCCCATTGCCACAGCCCGAGGTCGTTTGGGCCTAGGCGGTGGGCACAATTCAAAGTATAACGTACAGTCAGTATAATGAGCGCATCCTGCTTTGAATGTTAATCTATACCAGGGCCCCCTAAGGGGTGTCTAATGGTAGCCCCCTTGGAGGTTAAGGGGTGTCCATTAACTGCCCCAAACAGGGGCCCCTGGTACCTTCTCACCACAAAAACATTTGCAACATCCCGACTCTTTGCTCGAATCCTTGCGGCTGGAGCCGTCTCCGCGGTGCCAAGCGTGAACTGCTCTCAGGTCATCATCTTAGACGGGCTGACAAAGTGCTGGAGGATGCCAGGTCTTCGGATTTGTTGGATCGTGGCACCCAAGACAGTGCCTTGACCCTTAGGCCCTTAGGCGAGCGAGGGGAAGGGTGGCTAGGGTGGTGTGGGTGGCTGATAGATACAGATACTTAGACACCCTGACTCACCACCACCAGAATAGGCGTTGATAGAGACCCAGAAAAAGAGAGAGGTCCTGGTTCAGAATGTTAGCACCCATGGATGAAGATCATTTTGACTGCTTTGAGTGTGCCATTTCCAAGAGTGTGCCATTTTGACCGTCCTTAGGTGTCCTCCCTTGGGTCAGAACAAATTGATTGCTAAATCATGCTAAACCACTATGTATGGGTGAAAGCCTTCAGAGGGGACCTGAGGGCAGGCATGGCATTCAAACATGGTTGACCTAGTCTTGCAGTGCAAAACCCTTAGTAAAAACGATGGTTGTTCGGCTAGGGCTATTAAATTAAATCAAGGGTGCATTGGATCCTAAGTATTTGATACACACACTCGGGCCTGTTCTTCAACGTGAAAGCACCGTTGTCCGAAGCCGCTTTCAGCCGTTTTCACTGTCAGCTGCTGGTCGCCAGACAACACCGAGGTCATCGACGCAGTGGGTGCTGCAGGATCCTTCTTGGATGGTGGCCCTTCACTACCCACCCAGCGCTCCTGCGTGCCCTTGCTGAACCCCAAAGACGTGACTTGGCTGTTTGCCGCCGAGAGGCACCAGCTCCACTCTTCAATCCCATACACTCCATGTATGGAATACATGCCTACATTGACCCCCCAAACCACCCCAATGTATGCATATATGGCATACGTGGAGTGTCTGGGAATGATCATTTGAACAGGTGTTGTTTGGAGTCTTGGGATGCGGATGCGCTTCATCCGCCGAAGACCAACCAGGATGATCCATCCGACGTCCGGCGGGACGATTGGCATCGCGGCCGCGCTGATGTCTCTCAGGTCATCGAGCAGACGGTGATGCTACAGGTGGGGACCGTGACACGACCTGTTTGCGACTGGCATGGACTGCCTTCAAAACGACCAGGGAGTGGTGCCAGGGGGCTCGACCTCTGGGGCGGCATATATTCCAGTCCGGAGTGTATGGGTTCTGTTCCGACTTGTCGCCATTCCGTTCTTCAAGGCCGCATCACCGGACTGTCACGACTGATTATGCTCTTGGGAGCCTAGATCTAAGTGTGTGTTTGTGTGTTTTTAACATTTTTTCGTGGCTGCAAGGAAGATGGGTGGATTGGGTGACGCAAGAGTCGCCGATCAGGTTGTGAGTGGTTTGTTCTTCCTGCTGGACATACCCAGGAGCCGTGATGTAGCAGTGTTGCTTTGCATTCTTTTGCTTTGTCCGATGCAGTCTGTGCTCGACCGAATTCTTCGGTCAAAATAGTAGAGCCATGTAGAGCCAGAGTAGGCCTAGACTGAGGTGGGCGATTGGCTTGCTTCAAGCTTCACAACTTTCCCTTGAAACATTGACCCCATGGTGACTTCTTGCAGTCCATTTTGGATGAAATCGATGTTTGGTTTCCTGTACACCCTGGTGTCGACGATCCCGACCCTGAGGTTTTCACTGGTTGGTAGTGGAAAACACTCTTCCAGGGTCAGGTCTATGTTAGGTTTGCTTCTTGCCCAGACGCTCCAAACAACCCTTGGTCCCTCAAAACCTAGGGATTTGAGACCCCAGACCCCTCCAGAGGATTCGGGTCCGACCCCTCCATATGAGGGCCCAGGGTCGCGTTTGGGTGTATGGTTTTTGCCAATGACTACCGGTCTCCCAGTCCCGACGAGCCGCCTGGAGGCCCAAGTTTGGCTCAAAATCCGAGGAAAACTCGGAAGTGGAGTGAGTGAGTTCACCACCTGTGGGGTCTTCGGATGTCTGGACATCCTTCCATGTCGGCCATGCCATCAACGTAACCATGATTTGTGCCAGGGAGTGTGACTCATTCCACTGCCAGATGTCTTCAAGACCATCCACGCATCCTTCTTTCCGCCCTCCCACGCATCCTTCTTTCGCGGTCTGACTTCGTCAGGTGCTCTTCAGCCACAAGCGCGACTTTCTTCTGAGGAGGCTGCAGGACATGGGGATCACTGTTGAACATCCACCCCAGGGAACCTTCTACTGTTGCTTGGATGAGTTGATGTTGATGATGTTGACCCTTTTTGGATCTTTTTGGCCAACTTGTGAAACCCCCCCCACCGAGTACCGTTCGAATGAACATAGGGCAAATGGTTGTTCAAAAGGCCAGTGCTTTCTGGAATGCATGTGCGGTATAAGATGCTTTCGTGAGAGAGAGAGAGATAGATCATGATAGATCTATTGCAGCTCTCATCACTGCTGGATGCCATGGTGTTCCTGAGGCTGGTGCGATATCTCCAAGCTGCCCCCGCCCTTGAACAACTGCTGGGGCTTTTTTCGTGAACTCTTGCGCGAGAAGGTCATTGTTCTTTGGCCTTTCAGCGGGAGCTGGCGGGGAAAACCGATCAACCTCAGAAGCTCTGTAGATTGTGTGATTCATCAAACCACCCCTACAAAGAGGTTTTAACAATCCAAATGGTTACTATACTCTTATTAATCAAACTTAAGAGGTTTTACTCTACAAGAGGTTATTCATCAAGAGGGTCGCACCCTCGCCTATAGGGTTGCACCCGAGACTCCGCCTCCGCGACACCGGCGCCGGTGGAGATTCGGCGTGGCTTTGCTGGGCGGGCGCGCCCGGCGGGCGCTGGACGGTGCAGGGTTCGGTGACGAAGCCCTTTGGGTAAGGCCTAAAAGAGCCGTCAGACCATCCATGGGACTGGAATAGCTGCATAAAGTTACATTTACCCCCGTGAACATGAGCCAAATGTAGGCAATTATCTATATTGCACATCATTATTCCAATACCATAGGGATCCAAGTACCTTCGAAGGTACTTGAGAACCCTCCTGCCACCTACAGTGTCTCCACACATCACCGTACCTGAGGTTCGGTACGACTGGATGCCTAGGGATACATGGATCATCATGGATCATTGGGGCATGGTGTCATGGTGTCATGTTCATCTACGTTCGGAAGACGCCGATTCTGCCAGTGCTTCCGGCGTCTCAGAAGACGAGAAGCACCGTCCTCGTGAGGTGACGCCGGGCGTGTTCTTCGATGTGAATCCGGGATCCCGGCGGAAGTTCAACAGCTACCTGGACTTGGCTTCATAGGGGTGATGTTTGATTGTAAGACTATGTTTGATTGTAACTCTTCATAGGGGTGATTCCCGAACTGGGAAGATCGTACTTGAATTGTAATGCTCTTGCCGGCGAAAAGCAAAACTAAATGGTCCGAGGCTACGACTCCTTCATCCGCATCTCTTATGGCCCGAGCTTCAAGGAGGTGCAACGAGGCTTGGAGGGGATGCAGCGTGTCATTGAACGTGGCTTGGTTTTGAAAAGGCAGGCACATATCCATGGGAAACCCTTTGGAAAAACTGGTGAGCCATGGGCAGACAGATGAATCACTTGGGTATACTGGGGTGGATGACGGTGTTGATTGAAGTCTTTTGACCATTTGCTTTTGTGAATACTGGTTTCTTTGGCTTTGCTTGAGAATACTCACATTTGATCACCAAGCTCGTTGTGCACCGACACCGATATGCGAGGCAGGAGCCCATAGCCTAGAGGCCCAGAGTAGATATCCCCCTGCAGAGGACCACATGGAACCCCAAAACCACTGGGTTAATTATTGTTTGGCGAGATTCTGTGCCAAGTTGAGGGTGATTTGTGAAAAAGTACTGAAAAAGCTGCTTCCAGCTCAGGTCAAAAGAAGTGTGTGGAGAAAGCTCGTGATGATGATGCCAGCGGGCCGTGAAGCATCTCGCAGACCGCTCCATCGATGACCAAGTGCGAAGCTATGCGAAGCTGTTTGACATCCCAACCAACTAGTTATAAATATATATACCTTACCTAGAGCCCATTTGACCTTTGTTTTGATAGGACAAGACCTTATTTGGGGTGATTGGTGATCCAAAATAGAGGTCATTCAGGTTCCAGGTATATATATATGTATTAAACATGAACATAGAGATCTGGCTTGCAAAGGCCTCCTGGTTGCTGAACACCTCACACAACCTCACACGGATCTCCAGCACGTCTCCACATCGATGGAGTTGGTGAGATGGTGCCGCGGAACATCTTTGGACCGAGCAATGGCGAAGGAAAGAGGTTCCGTGGTTTGTCGACGAAGCCAATGAGAAGCCTAAGACAGAAGTCCCTAAGGAGAAGGTGTTTGTTGGGTGTCTATTATTGTGTTGTCAACTTTATGCCCCTAAGGGATTTAAGGGGTGTCTATTATTGTATTGTCAACCGCCTGTATGCGTCCAGATAGGGGTACTGATAGAGGTATACATCCAACGTAGGATTGACCCATGTCCGTGCTGCCCCACCTCCGTCTGTCCTGCAGTTTCGGACGAACTGAGCTCCACTGAAGCTGCAGCTTCAGGTCATTGGTGTCGCGAATCAGTGTGTGACAGATTGAATGGACCAAATGCGGGCGAACACGGCGAAGCGTGCTGGAGATGTTCCTGTTTAAGGAAAAGTTACGCAGGAAACTAGGAAACCCCGAGTCTTCTAGGGTGAAACATGTCAAAACTATGGTGTCCTGTCGATTTTCCCTGAACCAATCCATTGGAGACGGTTTTGTGAACGGATATTCCCATGAAGCTCCCAATCATCTATGAACTTATGATCTTCGGCTCCAGCTATCATGGGTTTATAGAATCCTAGCCGCATCAGTCCAAGCTTATGGGCCTTTTTTGGCTTTGCACTTCAGTCTGATTGGACCTTCTGCAGCCCTCAGCTCCCCAGGGATGGCCAAGAGGCCAATGTGGTGCCCACGATGCCGCCAAAGCGGCATGAGCCATCTCAGAGCTTCACGAATGAGGTGCCTCAGATGGGCTGACTCTTGGACTGTTGGTGCCACAGAAAAAATAACACCTCTCAGTCCTTTGTGGGAACTCAGTCCTGACATACGACATACGACATGCATACATCTGCAACATGATGATATGGACTGCACATGACTGCACCTGTCCTGTGTGACAACCGAACATTGAACTGATGGGCCGTTCATGGTCCTCTCGTGCTTAGTAAACCTTCGACTCCTGGTCCCCACCCTCTTGGACACAAAAAACCAAAGCGATCTTGGCTGCAGAACCTGGATGCGCATGGATGGTTCGAGCGTGCCAAAGAGTTGGTGGCGGATGACTACTTCTACCAGGCGCCGAACCACGAGCGGCGACGTCGATCGCCGAAATTGGTCGATGCCGAGAAAAGCGGGTTGGGCCGCCCCACCGGACGGGTGCGATGTCTCCCGTTTCTGACTCTTTGTGTTTGCCTTGCCTTGCCTTGCTTTGCCTTCCTTTGCGTTTCTTTGCTTTGCTTTGCCTCCCTTTGCCTTGCCTTGCGTTTCTTTGCTTTGCTTTGCCTTGCCTTGTGCTTTGCCTGCTTTGTGTTTGCTTTGCCGCTTTGCCTTCCTTTGCCTTGCCTTGCTGTGCCTTCCTTTGCCTTCCCTTGCGTTTCTTTGCTTTGCTTTGCCTTGCTTTGCCTTGCTTTGCTTTGCCTTGCCTTGCTTTGCCTTCCTTTGCCTTGCCTTGCGTTTCTTTGCTTTGCTTTGCTTTGCCTTGCTTTTCTGTGCCTTCCTTTGCCTTGCCTTGCGTTTCTTTGCCTTGCCTTGCTTTGCCTGCTTTGCTTTGCCTTGCCTTGCCTTGCGTTTCTTTGCCTTGCTTTGCTTTGCCTTGCGTTTCTTTGCCTTGCTTTGCTTTGCCTGCTTTGCCTTGCTTTGCCTTGTTTTGCCTTGCGTTGCTTTGCCTTCCTTTGCCTTGCCTTGCCTTTCTTTGCCTTGCCTTGCTTGGCCTTGCTTTGCTTTGCCTTGCTTTGCTTTGCTTGCCTTGCCTTGCTTTGCTTTGCCTGCTTTGCCTAGCCTTGCCTTGCTTTGCCTTGCTTTTCTTTGCCTTGCTTTTCTTTGCTTTGCCTTGCTTTGCCTTGCTTTGCCTTGCTTTTCTTTGTCTTCCTTTGCCTTGCCTTGCGTTTCTTTGCCTTGCTTTGCCTTGCCTTGCTTTGCCTAGCCTTGACTTGCCTTGCTTTGCCTTGCTGTCCTTTGCCTTCCTTTGCCTTACCTTTCGTTTCTTTGCCTTGCTTTGCTTTGCCTGCTTTGCTTTGCCTTGCATTGCTTTGCCTAGCGTTGCCTTGCCTTGCTTTGCCTTGCTTTTCTTT
>CAXAMN010003002.1:416849-427998 GCA_963970005.1 Durusdinium trenchii
TTGCTTTGCCTTGCTTTGCCTTGCGTTGCTTTGCCTTCCTTTGCCTTGCTTTGCTTTGCCTTGCGTTTCTTTGCTTTGCTTTGCCTTGCTTTGCCTTGCGTTGCTTTGCCTTCCTTTGCCTTGCCTTGCGTTTCTTTGCCTTGCCTTGCTTTGCCTTGCATTGCCATGCTTTGCTTTGCCTTGCTTTGCCTTGCTTTGCTCTGCCTTGCTTTGCATTGCTTTGCCTTGCGTTGCTTTGCCTTCTTTTGCCTTGCCTTGCGTTTCTTTGCCCTTGCTTTGCGTTGCCTTGCTGTGCCTTGCGTTGCTTTGCCTTCCTTTGCTTTGCTTTGCCTTGCGTTGCCTTGCTTTGCCTTGCCTTGCCGTGCTTTGCTTTGCCTTGCTGGGCCTTGCCTTGCCTTGCTTTGTTTTGCTTTGGCTTGCGTAGCCTTGCTTTGCCTTGCGTTTCTTTGCCTTGTCTTGCTTTGCTTTGCCTTGCGTAGCCTTGCTTTGCCTTGCCTTGCTTTGCCTTGCTTTGCCTTGCGTTGCTTTGCCTTGATTTGCCTTGCTTTGCTTTGGCTTGCTTTGCCTTGCTTGGCTTTGCCTTGCTTTGCCTTGCCTTGCGTTTCTTTGCCTTGCCTTGCTTTACCTTGCTTTACTTTGCCTTGCTTTGCCTTGCGTTGCTTTGCCTTCCTTTGCTCTACTTTGCCTTGCGTTTCTTTGCCTTGCCTTGCTTTACCTTGCTTTACTTTGCCTTGCTTTGCCTTGCCTTGCGTTTCTTTGCCTTGCCTTGCTTTGGCTTGCTTTGCTTTGCCTTGCTTTTCTTTGCCTTGCTTTGCCTTGCCTTGCTTTGCCTTGCTTGGCTTTGCCTTGCTTTGCTTTGGCTTGCTTTGCTTTGGCTTGCTTTGCTTTGTCTTGGCTTGGCCTTGCTTTGCTTTGCCTTGCTTTGCTTTGTCTTGCTCTGCCTTGATTTGCTTTGCCTTGCTTTGCTTTTCCTTGCTTTGCCGTGCTTTGCCTTGCCTTGCTTTGGCTATCTTTGCATTGCCTTGCCTTGCTGTGCTTTGCCTTGCGTTGCCTTGTCTTGCTTTGCCTTGCCTTGCTTTGCCTTGCGTAGCCTTGGCTTTCTTTGCCTTGAATTGCCTTGCTTTGCCTTGAATTGCCTTGCTTTGCCCTGCTTTGCCTTGCCTTGCTTTGCCTTGCTTTGCCTTGCTTTGCGTTGCCTTGCCTTGCTTTGCCTTGAATTGCCTTGCATTGCCTTGCTTTGCCTTGCTTTGCCTTGCGTTGCTTTGCCTTGTCTTGAATTGCCTATCTTTGCCTTGCCTATCTTTGCCTTGCCTTGCTTTGCTTTGCCTTGCTGGGCCTTGCTTTGCCTTGCCTTGGTTTGCCTTGCTTTGCCTTGCCTTGATTTGCATCGCCTTGCTTTGCATTGCCTTGCTTTGCCTTGCTTTGCTTTGCCTTGCTTGGCCTTGCTTTGCCTTGCCTTGCTTTGCTTTGCCTTGCTTTGCTTTGCCTTGTCTTGCTTTGCCTTGCTTTGCCTTGCCTTGCTTTGCTTCGCCTTGATTTGCCTTGCTTTGCCTTGCTTTGCTTTGCCTTGCTTTGCCTTGCCTTGCCTTGCTTTGCTTTGCCTTGCTGGGCCTTGCTTTGCCTTGCCTTGCCTTGCTTTGCCTTGCGTTTCTTTGCCTTTTCTTGCTTTGCTTTGCCTTGCGTAGCCTTGCTTTGCCTTGCCTTGCTTTGCCTTGCTTTGCCTGGCTTTGCCTTGTCTTGCTTTGCCTTGCTTTGCCTTGCCTTGCTTTGCTTCGCCTTGATTTGCCTTGCTTTGCCTTGCTTTGCTTTGCCTTGCTTTGGCTTGCCTTGCCTTGCTTTGCTTTGCCTTGCTGGGCCTTGCTTTGCCTTGCTTTGCCTTGCTTTGCCTTGCGTTTCTTTGCCTTGTCTTGCCTTGCTTTGCCTTGCCTTGCTTTGCTTTGCCTTGCTGGGCCTTGCCTTGCCTTGCTTTGCCTTGCTTTGCCTTGCCTTGCTTTGCCTTGCTTTGCCTTGCTTTGTCTTGCCTTGCTTTGCCTTTCTTTGCCTTGCCTTGCTTTGCCTTGCTTTGTCTTGCCTTGCCTTGCTTGGTTATTGATTTTGTGTTTGTTTGGGCTTTGGACAGTTTTGAGTGCCAATAGGGATGACACCTGCATTTCATCCACGTCCATGTTTGTTGCAGGGAGGTCGTTCCTGAAAATGTTTTGCAATCCAAATCCAAATGGAAGGTTTTATGAATCAAACAGTCTACGGGTCTACATGACACGTTTTGCTTTTTTGGGCGGTCTGTGGAAAAGCCAATGTCTCGTTCCATCCTCGGTCCGCCTGTGTCAGGTAGCGCACGGGAAAGCGGGTTCAGCGTGGGTCTATATGGGGCATCTCAAGGCTATCTGCCAGGAGCATAGGGTATCTCAAGGCAACCAGGAACTCATCACCAACCCATCAATCCTTTGCACCTTCTAGAAAGTCCACTTCCGTGAGCGTCACCGGAGGGAAAAACACCTGCGAGATAAACCTACCCCAATGGCTGTCATAGAATGGGAGGCGGCACCGTACCGTGGTGTTTCCGATTTCCCGTTTCATCCCGTTTCTTTGGGATTCGCAACGCTCCCCCCAGTGCAAAGCAAGCAACCACTGCATCACTATTATTAAATTCATGCTGTTTCTTCCGCCTTTTGATAGCCCTTGATCATGTGACATGTGAGATCAGCTGAAGCGGCTTTGATCCCCTAGCTTGGCAGTACATCACCTACGCTCTCAGCACCGGAGCAGGGTTTTCTTGGTTTACACATTTTCGCACTTCGCACAGGCGGCCTCAGCCTTTACCGAGGCGGAGGGAGAGAGTCTCACTTGAGGTGGACGGTGGATGCGAATAGTGCACCCCTAGGTACGGCCTCCCAAACGGGGCGTCTACCAACTTAGAGGCTAAGCCCCTACAAGGGCCTGTTTGGGGTGTCTCTTGATAACCACCCTAAAGGCTAAGAGGGGTGTCCATGAACCACTCCTTAGGTGGTTTGTGGCCCCTAGCGGTGTTTTGTTTTAGGGAGTGTGCTTTTGTGCAAGGTTTGCCTCGTTCTTGTGTTCATGATTGTTCATGAATTTGCATGATTTTCCTGACTCATGTATAGAATTGAACATACAAAAGTGATGATAGATCAGTGGCGTTTTTGTTCGGCCCTTCTTCGAAAGCAAGCAGTTTCAGGCCCTGCAGTGTTGTCAAGAAGAGCGAGCTGCTGTGGCCTCAGTCGATGTGTTTGATTCTGGCCCCGCCAATCCAAGTCCCATCAATCTCCGCATGCGAACGCTCGAACTCAAACGGAACATCACCTGGAGCAACAAAACCGTCTTCCGGGTCGTGAGTAGCTGGCTTCGCGAGCTAGAAAGTGAGTAGCTGGGCCGTTGGTGAGTGGAGCTGTCTTCCAAGAACCTTTTTTACTTCTACTACTACTACTACTACTACTACTACTACTACTGTACTTCGGAATGTTCGATTCGAGAGTTGGGGCATGCCAAGAGCATCGTCGCCACATGAACTGAGATATTGAACGATATTGATACTCTAGGCAAGTGACATGACGACTCTAAAGATTATCCTACCGGGCACAATTAAAATCCATCTCAGAATCCATGTCAGAAGACGCTAGTGAGAAAGTTTGCAGAAAAAGGGCGTCTACCGTGGAAGCGTCTCTTGCTTGTACGAGACAATGACAAAGTGAATTCGGATTAAGTGTGAACCATGCCGTCAACCTATGTCATTTGTTGTTGATGACTTTTACCCATATTTCACACCCATGTCGTTTGGTGACAGTATACATAAATGAAGCACCTATACTATACTTTCCATGCCTTGTGATATGATGATATGATATTTCCTTGACTCACTGTTCGTCATCCGTTTGTTCTCGTCCAAGGTGGAGCTCGACTTCGAGTGTGACCTGCTCAAGGGCCGTGCCTCGTGTTGGAGGCGACCATCTCAAATCACAGACCGTTGACGATCCTGGTGTTTTTTTGGGCTGATGAGATCATGCAGGGATTCGACTGGATCGTGATGTTCATGGCTCGTGATGTTCCAGGGTTGGATTGAACACAGTTCTATTATGTTCTATTCATTCTTCTTCTCTCCCCTGCCAGAGGTGTGTCTACAAAGTCAGTTTTTGGGGGAGGGTGTACCAGTACTAGTGTACCTTGACTATATTCCCAGAAGCGGAAGGTAGCCCCATCTAGCCCATGTGCCTGCTTTTGGTGGGTTCCACGTTCGAACAGAGTAATGTCTTTGGTTCGGTGATCGCACGTGAGTGGAGCAGGAGGAGAAGGAGGAAGGAAGAGACTTGACATGCACAATCCCCGGACAGAATTCGATGGAGAACGTTTGCAGACTGTAGGTCTTCTGGTCCCACAACCCTCAACAAGTTTTATGTGGTTGGATGATGTTAGATGATAGATCAGAACCAGATTTCACCAGGCTTTGGTGAGTTCGCTTGGTGCTTCCGTCAATTCCCTCAGGCACCACCCGGGATTGGCTGAACAGTTTGTGAGGCGATCATGTTCCAACCGCAGGCCTATGGCTCAGCCATGGCAGGAGTAGTCAGGATATCGACGCACTTTCTCTTAATTTTCTTCTGCGTCAGATGTGCCGAACTCAGGGCGACCGGGCGACTGCCTTCCGCGCGAGCGATGTTTTGTTGCACTCAGGGCACTCAGTAGATGTTCTTAAACTACCATGGGCTGTTCATGATCATTAATAGGAATAGGTGATACTAATGATCGGTGTGTTCGATCCACAAGTGGAGGTCACCACCTGTGTCGTCTGATGATCCAGCAGACCATACCATCCACATAACGATTGTTTCAGTCAAAAACGACCGTCTCCCACACTTCCCACATGGGCTCTCAGCTGAGTGCTTTTCGCCTCGTGGTTGGGCGATTCCAGGTGTTAAGGCTGTTGAGTACATCACTTTCAGTTTGGGGCTCAGTTGGCCCTCGCGAAACGGCGCAACGGGATGCCGGCCGGGATGAGGGCGGGACGTGAGTTTCCGATCCGTGAGTTTCGGACGGTTCCAGATCAGACAGATGAGTCGAAGGACGGTTACTGTAATGTAGACTCTTGATTGATATGAAGATATATGAAGAGGTTTTTGGAATATGTTGGAAGAAATGTTTAAGAGTCTACATCTAATGAGTCTACAGTTAATCTTTTTCGGGAAGGCTTTTCTCACATGCAACACGTGGTCCATCCAACCCGTCTCATGAAGTGAAAGGGGTGTGCAGAACTCACCAGGGTTGCATGGGAGGTTGGATGCCTATGGATCCAGGCTGGATCCATTCCATCCGTTGACTGGACCCTCTTAGTACTCGTAAGCTTGGGGCATGGACATGCGTGGGCATCCAACAACAGAGGCGTCCTGGACCTGCATGTTGTATAGAACTATAGGGGGGCCGGGAGAAGAGAGGTGTTTGCAGCACGGAGCACGTCTTGCATTGCCGCCCGCCCTGCATGGCCTGCTTCTCAGACCTTTGCTAAGGATGGTATGGATACCATGAGAGGTTTGCTATGACCACTGGATGGCCGCAAATTGCCACAGAAGTGTGTCAAGACTTTCCTGCGGCTCCTTGGCCGAGCAGGACTTTAATTAGTTGGAGCGTGTTGGGTCCATCCTTGGTCCTTGTTTCTTTAACTAGAGAGCGTGTGGTTCATTTTGGGGTGGGGTGTCGGGTTCAGCCCATCATGACGTCCTCAGTTACTTGGGATCAGTTCTGGCTCAACCCCGCTGAAAACTAACATAGACCCTGAACACCACTGGTGCAGCTAGAGGAAAACAATAAACTATATACTGACTATATTGACTGAGCCGGCAAAGGGCCTGTAAGTGTCCAATTTGGCATGTTCAGTTCGAGGGCTCACTGCTGGTTGGAGGACTTGTTCAACAATATGCTGTTTGGACATGATGGAACAAGTGTAAGCAAGCAAGCAAGCAAGGCATCAACATGTTGGAGCCTCAGATGCCTCAGCCAACGTGACCTTTTGCGATGTATCTTTGGACCGCGCCACCTCCTTTGCTCTCCCCGGTGTCAGACAAACCGTAACCTCAACTTTGTGTGGGGGATTGATTACTTTTTTTGGGGGTGGGGTACGGGGGTCCTTAAAGCCAAAGATGGTGATGGAAGTACATATTCTAGGACCCATTGATGGACAGCTCGAATCATGTCCAAGGGGCCCCTCTAGGGGGCCCTGTGTTAAAACTCTTGAAGATCCTGAGTGGATGAGAGTGGTGGCTTTTGCACTCCCTCCTACAAATTAGGCTTGGAGCGTTGAGTGAGCGATGGCTAATTTAGTTTTAGGAGGGTATGCCAGCCTATATTGGCCTATATTTATATAATTTTGTGAATTTGAGGTAGGATCTCATTCTGTTGAGCCAGGTTGTCACACTATGTTGTGTCTGCCGCCGTTTGGCTCCTAGGGCCCTTGAGCTATACCGTGCTCGCTTTCGCAGTGAAAAGAGCGTGTGGACAGTACGATTCCGGTTGCTACCGACATTGGTAGCGGAGCAGGTGACGGCCTGACTCCGGCACGTACTGATCCAGGTCATTGGAATCGTAGAACATCAAGCCTGAGCTTGCATTCCTTGCGTGCTTTCGCTTGCCTCCTCTGATCCCGTTGGGGACAGAGCCCGGAATAGATTGCTCGCCCGAGCAATCTCCGTCGGAATCGTCGAACATGTCCATTGCTGGACTCAAGTTCCATTCGGGTAGCACTGGTGATAGAATAGGCAACCCCCTGGAAACCAAGAGTGGGTCTTACATCTATTGGGGAGATCCTGCATCATTTCATGATTGGAAATTTCGAACCGAACTCCGCATCAAGCTGTACGACCAAGCCCAAACGCAACCAGCAAAGAAGCAGGATCCCGTGACTGGACCTGCCGACGAAGGGGAGCCTTGGCCACCAGAGTCAGACGAAGGATTCGCATTCCCTTCGCCTGGACACTATCCCGAGGAGTTTGAGCCCGAGCCGCGTGAGACTGCCGGTACTCCCAAGTCGAAGGTTGATGCAACATCACCGAAGGCTTCGTCCGTTAAGTCAGACAAGTCGAGTATCATCGATCGCAGTGTCCTAGTGAACAAGATCGTAGAAGGTTTGAGAGGTGATGCATTTTTGCTTGCCAGAGACTTAGGTCTAGAGACACTTGCACGTCCAGGGGGACTGGAGCGTCTCATCGAGGTGATACGTAACCATGTGTTTCCTCGAGCCTTGGAAGAGAGTAAGGAGCTTTTTCGCGCAGGACAGAAGCATGGAGGACCACTGTCGAGACAGCCTACAGAAAGCATGTTGTCGTACACTCAGCGTCGACGACGCTGGTGGACCTTGTTGGTTGAGCTTGACCCCACAATGATGATCTCAGAAGCTTTCCGCACAGAGCTATTGTTGGAGATGTCAGGTATCTCCAGGCAGGAGATCCTTGTGGTGAAGGCTTGCCGCAAGAACGATGACTTCGAAGGTACTGCACGAGTCCTGGTTGACAACTACAGTGGAATCCATCTTCGTGAAGGGTCCCGATCCTGGACAGGACGGGGAATTCAGCCTCAGGTAGGCAAAGGCAAAGGGTACCAGAAGGGGTACCAAGGTAAAGGTAAAGGTAGCCAATACTCTCGTGCTGGTTACAATGCCATCTATCCCGATTGGGAAGACAATTTCGAATGGAGAGATGAGGACTTGCAAGAACATTGTCATGAAGAAGATTCTTTCGTAGGCATGCTAGGAGGGATTGAAGAGTCTGAAGAACATGAACATGCTAGCCATCCTGAATACGAAGATTTTGAGTATCATGATGATGTTGATGAATATGAAGCAATTGCCTTGAATGCAGTGGTTGATTGCGAAGATGCCGAAGAACGTTCCTCAGGTGATGCCATCCAATTGCAACTTGCCGCATTCGTCGCTTTCGGAAAGGCTAAAGGCAAAGGCAAGGGTAAACCTAAGGGGAAAGGTAAAGGTAAGATAGTGAAGTCTCACCTGAGCATCGAGCAACGCCGCCAGAAACTGTCAGAGATCAAGGCGAAATCCAAGTGTCTTCGTTGTGGTGGATTAGGTCATTGGGCCGGAGATCCCCAATGTAAGATGCCCAATGCCCCGAAGACTGGATCGGTCCCGAAACCTGCTGCACACATTGCCCACATGAGTGATTCATCCGAGGACGAAGGGATTTTCCTAGATGCAGCGTCTCCAAAGAATAGCATTGCTCACATGGCCGTGAAGGCCAGCTCAGGAGTTCGCCCGGAGGCACCAGTGAGTCCCAACGATCTCGCAAGGCCCGAAGGAAGCGATAGGAAGTTTTTGGCTGGTCAGTTCAGGGGGAGGACTTTTTGGCAGATTCTTCATGAGCACCCTGATTACCACCAATGGGCCACCAAGAATGGTAAGAGTCCAATCGCTTCGGCTTTCGTCACATGGGTTGATCAGCATTTTGAGTACAGGGGAGCTTCAGTTTTCAGGAAGGTTGGTGGTGCTTCTTCTTCATCGTCATTGCAGCCTATCCCAAAAGGGTCCTCAAGGAAGAAACCACCATATCCACCAAAAGAGAAATGCAAGAATTGTTCCGAGTTCACCAAACAAGGGAGCACAGCATACACCATCAAGAAGACATGCCTTGTCTGTGGGAACTCCACCACCGAGCGTAGAGAGCAAGCCCCGAAGTTTGCATATGACGATTGCCCGCACTCGGACACCGATTTTCGAGGTTCTTCCAGGTCTGTTCACCGTGTGTTTTGCAAGCTTTGTTGTTCGTTTTTGGATGAGACTCCGATGGAGCTCCAAAAGACTAGGAAGGCAGCCTCTGAGAAAGTCGTCAACGCACCGCTCGATAGGATCCCAATGATTGAACGTTTGGTTGAAGAGGAACCCGAAGAAGGACACACCCCCGAGATGCTAGAGAAGATTTTGACTGAATTTGCCGCCCAAGTCGCGTTGGCAGCCGAAACCGAGGCCGTGACTTCGATCAAGCTGCACGAGCTCCTCCACCTGTCCATCGAAGAGAGCAAAGGAGACTCGTTCACCATGATTGATTACACCGAAGATCCAGACCCCTTTGCAGGGATCGGCATTTGTTTTCATGGGGAGGAACCTACCCAGATGACAGATGGTTTGGTGCACATATTTCACGAAGCCAGGGACATGTACAGCCCAGACGACGGGAACATCTACGTCGTTCTCGACGAGGGATGTAATTCCACCTGCCATTCAAAGCACTGGGGAGACGTCGTGGAAGCCAAGCTGAAGAAGCTGGGGTATGATTTCCCTTTCTCAACCACAACGTCGAAGAACTTTGCCGGATTAGGTGAACTAGACGACAGGGTGGCCCGAAAGCAAGTAGGCGGAAGAGAACAAATAGAAGGGAAGAAAAGCGAAGTAACAGAAGATGAATGAGCACTAAAGAAATGAAGAGATGATATATGATGATTCAAAACATTAAGATGAAACAAAATGAGATGATGATGAGATGACACAATATATAATATATATATATCTATATATATATATATACATTATGATTATGATACTATTATCACGTTATTACCAAATCTATTAATGTATATTCTGTTGCACTGTACTTCGGAGCCCAAACGGTAGTCCCGGTCGATTCTTTTTTATCCAGCGCCGGTCGAGCTCAAACGCTAGTCCCGGTAGTAAGAGCCGCCGAAGTGTGCGAAATCGCACGTCCCAACCTGGCATCAGGACAACCAATGCTCATACAAATGCAACACTTGAAAAACAAAACAAATTACCCACAGTTCAACTCATGTTGTTTTGTCGGTTATCAGATATAGTTGCACACCCAGTCGGAACAGGATCGACTTCGAACAACTCTCGGTCGTGGATCTCGTGCCTTGTGGAGTCTCTGCACGTTCAGCTGGAACAAGGGTCGACTTCGGACAACTTCCGGTCGTGGACCCAGGTCCTTCTAATCAGTTTGGTCACGACACTTTGCAATAGCCAATTCACAGCTTTTCGCCGATACTTGTAACTTCGTGGCTGGTGACTATATGTGGCATCGACATGCCGGCCTCCTGGAATTCCATTGCGTGGTGTCCACTTTCATTTGGTCCCACTTGTTGCCGCTCAACCTGTTCAAAAGACTCAATGTCTCTGGAAACGAAACTGGTCTTTCAGGTCAAATCACAACAAGCAAAGAATATCATTCAAGTCCAACAATCGAACAAAAAAAAGATGTCTATAGAGCTCTGTTTGCACAATTTTATCGGTTATCAGGTATATTCGCGCACCCAGTCGGAACAGGATCGACTTCGAACAACTCTCGGTCGTGGATCCCGTTCCTCATGGGGTCTCTGCACATTCAGTCGGAACAAGGGCCGACTTCGAACAACTTCCGGTCGTGGACCCAGGTCCTTCTAGCCAGTTTGGCCACGAATTCACAGCTTTTTGTCGACACTTTGGTCACGACGTTTCAAATTCCCAACGCCAGGCATGCTTGTGATGCTCCAAGGATCGCAGTGCATACAAGACATATGCTCGTCGCTTCCACGGTCTCAGGCTTGGACGCTGCTGGAGCACACAGTCAATGGCATCCTCGACACTGAGATCCCACCAGATCACCAGCCAGGCGCAAAGCGCGGCGGTACTGCGATTGATGCCTCCAAAGCAATGAAACAAAGGCGTAAACCTGATGAGCCTTCGAGCCAGAACTATAAGGCGATTAGCAACCAAAGATTGCAAAACACCATGTAACTGCGCACCGCAAGCACAGAGAATAGCCTCCCAAAACCGGATCTCGACGTCCAAGCTCCAAAAATTGCGATTTCGAAGCGTTTTTTAAAAGAGATTTATAAGAAAAATGAAAGCGGCAAAACTTGGAAAAAAGTACGTTGGAAACCATTGCAGTAGCAATTATAAGGCGATTAGCAACCAAAGCTTGCAAAACACCACGTAACTGCGCACCAAACGATGACACAGGAACACCTTCGAGCCAGAACTATAAGGCGATTAGCAACCAAAGCTTGCAAAACACAATGTAACTACGCTCCGAGCGATGACACAGGAACACCTTCGAGCCAGAATTACAATGGGGGAACGCTCCGGGCACAGACCATGGAATCGCATTTCCCAACGAGTATGAAGTCCGCAGCGCACATTCGCGACATC
>CAXAMN010003002.1:428008-441783 GCA_963970005.1 Durusdinium trenchii
GGGCACAGACCATGAAATCGCATTTCCCAACGAGTATGAAGTCCACAGCACACATTGGAGACATCGTTGTGACCAGAATTACAATGGGGAAACGATCCGAGCACAAACCATGAAATCGCGGTTCCCAACGAGTATGACGTCCAGAGCGCGCATTGTAGAAAGTTCAGAGGTGACATTCACGACATCATTGCGACCAGAACTATAATGGGGGAACGATCCGGGCACAGACCGGGCACAGACCTTGGAATCGCATTTCCCAATGAGTATGCGGTCCGGACCGCACATTGGCGACATCCTTGTGACCAGAATTATAATGGTGCGCCCAGCCGCGCTCAGACAAAATGTACGTTTCACCACACGTTCGTGCACTCGACACGCACGATCTCCGCAGAGGGTTGCTCGAGGGCAAACCTTGAAACCAGAATTACAATGGGGAAACGCAAAATCGACAAAACCTTGTCACCAGAATTATAATGGCGGAACGCACCGCGCACACCAAAAATGTACGTTTCACCACACGTTCGCGCGATCGACACGCACGATCTCCGCAGAGGGTTGCTCACGGACAAACGCGATTCGCGTCTCACCACACGCGCGCGCGATCGATGGCCACGATTCCACGAGAGGGTTGCGTTTCGTAAGACCTGCTCGCACCGCCCCGCCGCCTAAAGAGAAGAATAAAGAAGAAGTTGGGTAGGTGAAGTTGGGTAGGTGTCTTAAGGAAGATGTCTACACCGACCTATCTTCACCTACCTATCTTCACCTACCTATCTACACCTACCTACCTACACCTACCTGTCTATACCCACTTATCAATACCTACCTATCAATATCTACTTCTGATGTACTTTGATATTGTTGATCTGATACTTCTACTTCATATGTTATGTTGTGATGTGATATTATTTTATCACATGATATGAGATGATATGATCTGACATTGATGTGATGTGATATGATATTAAAACATGATATGATATGATATGTTATGACATTGATGTGATGTGATATGATATTATAACCTGATATGATATAATATGATATGATATGAGATTAATAACCTATGAGGTGATGATTAGATGATGATGTTGTGAGGGTGAAGTAGGAGAAAGTTAGTAAAGAATATGAAGTAAGGAAGGTGAAGTAGGATAAAGAGAGTCAGGAAGAGAGAGTGGGGAAGATGAAGTAAGAGAAAGAGAGTAAGGAAGAGAGAGTGGGGAAGATGAAGTAAGAGAAAGAGATTAAGGAAGATGAAATAGGCAGCAGTGCTTAAGGAAAAACCCTTCGCAGGTGCTTTCGGGAAAAAGGGACCACTACAGAAGGATCCCGCACATTACCCTTTTCGTTGCACTTCGACGAGGGAGATCCAGTGCATGGTGTTCTTGAATCCCACCAGCTGTCGAAAGGTCGATCTCCGCTGCTTTTGTCTCTCCATGCTCAGGCACACTTGGGACTAGTAAAGGACCTCAAGAATGGTATCATTAGCATCAATGGAAAACGCCTCAAAGTGTTCAGATGCATACACACCGGTTTGATGATGTTGGCAATTACCCCTCAACAATTGGTCCAAAGTCTCGAAGCCACCATGCCCCAAAAGATTCCAAAGTGTCATCGCAAATTTCGTGTCGCCCTCACAGCCTTCGATACTCCGATGGAGAGATTGGATACGGCAGAGCGAGGGTACCAAGCCCAGACTGCCGAAGGTATCCATCGTGCGCTTGGCAACATCATTGGCAATTTGAAGAGCCGTGAGTTTTTGCTGGTCACAGGAGGTGACCGGTTTGAAGACAGGTTGTCAGAGCATGTTGGCAGTGGTATCCCCGTGAAGTACATCAACGCCAAGTCGCTGTGGGATCCCGACCAAGATCCTTCGTTGCGTGGACACGTGGGAAGGCATCCGGCCATTTTGAATGGTCTTAGGAGGGATCAGAGAGGTCTTGACCGCATCTTTCGTGAGGTGGACGACTTTGTGGAGCGCCATGACAAGGGAGTTTTGGATGTGCGCTGCAAGTCAGGGCGTCATCGTTCTGTGGGCGGAAGCATGTTGATCCACAGGCATCTTGCTTCGAAGGGCTTCACGTGTGTTGTGATTCATTCTCACTCGCCTGAATGGCGTGAGATGTCGTGTGGAGGACGTTGCACTCTTTGTGGGCCGCTTTTCGGCGATACAACTGTGACATTGACTCCAGCACATACAATGAATGTTCACACTCCAAGAGCTGTTCGAGGTGATGCGGACGACCACGTACCGTGGCGATCCGGTGAGCGTTCAACAGCACCACCACCGACACGAGAAGAGGCTATTCGCAGCACCAGTGCAAAAGCCCGCTCACTTCCACCAAAAGCCTGCCCTTCAGTACTTTCGAGGCCATCTTCATCTTCACGACCGCCGAAGGCGAGTGACGCCGTGGCATCTCGAAAGAGCAAACCAATGCCGAGCGCTGCCGTGACCTCGCCTGTGAGGCCGGTTCCGGATTTTGATGATGATGACAGCCATGAAGACGACATCAAGTTGGACGAACGAGAGGTTGGAGAAGAGATAGAAGAGGTTGAGGTTGAAGAGCCAGAGATTCCAGCGGAAGAGACTTCGAGCGGAAGCCAAGAGATTCTGCAAGCCCTCAAGAGGTTGACAGATGCCGTGACGACGCTTGCAAATCGCAATCCACGGTCCCGTAGCCCATTGAGGAGGGGGAAGTCAGCTGGTACATCAGAACCCAACCAGAGGCCAACTAGGTCTAGGAGTCCGATTCGTCCGACCAGATCAACAGTGAAGACAGCTCCTACGATGCCGAAGACTCCACCACCTCCGCCGAAGCCTGTGAGTCCGCGCACTCCTGATCATCCACCACCACCAAATCGTCCGCCGCCCCAGCTCTTGTCCAAGTCCAGGTACGATGAAGACCAACGTCCAGTTTTGGAAGATGAGTTGTGGGTCCTTTTGACCAATGATGGGGTGCCGAAGGTTGATCAGGTGGATCCTGAACTTCTCCATGTTCTGGCCGGCGCAGCTAGGGATTGGAGCAACCGTGACAGGACTTTGTGGTTGGTGAACCGCGATCTGCCGCCCAAGGATCAGCAGTGGCATGGCATCCGCGTGGACATCAAGATCAGGGGTGGAGTTTACACTTCAGCAGTCTCGAAAGCAGGCTGGATGACAAAATGGGGTTGGATCAAGTCGGTCTACGTTCGAAAACGTGAACCTGGAGCAATCTGGGAGGGCATCCAGAATGGAGCGCCTGTAGGAGACATGGCCAATGTCTCAGAGCCGTGGTCCGACGTCATCAGTTTCACTCACCGTGCTTCGCAAGGCTATATGGCGCTGCAGCCGAGAGTGGTTTTGGCCCCAAGGTCCGAGATTCGCTCGTTCGTGCCGCCTACACCCCCAAAGCCTAGGAGACTTAGGGAATCATCCAGAACGTCAGGTTCCGAGGACACAAGAACACCAGAAGGGTCCATTATTTCTCAAACTGTTCGTCCAGAGTCTGAGCCACAATCGCCAACCAGTCCCGCATCCACAGAGTCCGCAAGTTACGAGCCAGTAGCACACATGGCATGGGACCTCGATAGGAGAGAACAGGTTGAGATCAACTTGGAAGATAGCAATGAAACCGATTCGGAAGTCCCTCCAGATCCCAATGCACAGCCAAGTAGTTCAGGAGTCCTGTCCATTCCTTTGCAAATTGACCCCAATGAGAGAACCACCATGGGTAAGAAGCATAGGAGGGCAGTCTTGGAGGGCATTGACCGATTGAACCATCAAGATGCATTGGTCAAATCCAGCATTGGTCTGAAGGACGTCCCAGTTTCTGAGCCTCCAACCTTGGTCATTACTTCGCATCCCCGCATCTTTCAGGAGCTTCAAGCAGCAGATGGTGTTGCAGACGTTTTTGACGTCGGTGTGGGAGCTGAGTACCTCAATCCTGAAGAGGACTCCAAGATTTGGTATGATGTTTTGCAAGACTACAAGAACATCGTCATTGCCATCGAGTATGAACAGAGTACAGATCCTTTGAGACATGGTAAGATTTTGGGTGAAGTAGAATCCCATTGTGACATGAGTGGTAGCCGGTTTTTGCACATTGACGTTGCAACTACCCCGAGATGGGAGGAACATGAATTTCCACAGATTCCCCATATCAACGACCATGACTTGGCATTCACCTGCAATGATCCCAAATGGACTGAGCTTTTCGAATCGTGGTTTCGAGGACAGACCATGAATGATGTCTTGTCTTGGCAGTTTGTTGATTGGTTAGGTGAATGGACCAATGATACAACTTTGGATGATGAGATGTCTATTGCATTTGTTGGTGAACTGCAGGAAGAGGTGATGGACGATGAACAGCAGTTCGATGCGATCTGGGATGATGATGATCGTGCTCAGGTGAACCCAGTAGAAGACCTGATCTCGGAAGAGACACTGGTCGATGAAGTAGACATCCCAGGCCTGCCAGCAGATGAAGTCGAACGACGCCGGATGTGGCGCAAGTTGCCTGCACGTGTGAGGATTGGTGTGAGAAGATTGCATAGGCAATTTGGACACGTCCCCAAACAGACGATGATCCATCTCCTTCGTGCAGCAAAGGTTCGAAAGGAATTCATCGATGCTGTCAGGATCCACAGATGCGAAACTTGTGAAGCAACATCCCAGAAGAAGGCCACGCACAAGACAGCATTGCCTAACAACTACTCGTTCAACCACACTGTAGGAATTGATGTGTTTGAAGTTCACGACATTTCAGGTGACAAGTTCCAAGTGTTGAACATGGTTTGTTTGGGTACTACTTTTCAGCTATGTGAGGTTGTTCGTTTTGGTGCTGGTCAACCGTCCTCTGCCGAATGTCTGAAAGCACTGAGGAAGCGTTGGTTCTCATGGTGTGGCCATCCTGTGAACATTGCATGTGACAGAGGTCTGCACAACCGAGGTGTCATGAAGAAGTACATGGATGAACATGGAATCCAAGTGTACCACACTCCTCTGGAAAGCCCGGAGAATCTTGGTCGTGTAGAACGTCATGGAGGCATTGTCAAGTCACTCTTTAGGAAGGTTTGCAAAGAGACAGGCGCTGTTGGCAGAGAACAGGTTGAGCAGGTACTGCTCGAGGTAGTAGCTACCAAGAACAACTCTAGTAGAGTCGGAGGTTTCTCGCCTAGTCAGTGGGTACTTGGAAAAGGGCCCCGATCAGATCCGAGCCCATTGTCTGAAGAACGGTTTGCCGAGCTTGGAGCTATTGAAGCCCGTCACAACCCAGAGAGCATTTTTGCCTTACAGCACATGGCCAGGCAGGAAGCCCAGAAAGCATTTGTTCACCTAGATTGTTCGTCAAGGGTGTCCCGTGCGCTTACTCGCAATGCTTCCAGTCTTCCTCGGGAGTATGCAGTAGGTGATCTAGTGACCTTTCGTCGAGACAATCAAAAGGGGGGCACCACATGGAGTCCCACTAGTCGGGTGATAGGCCATGAAGGTGAAAGGAATTTGTGGTTGTTGTGTGGAAATGTTCCAGTGTTGGTCGCCAATCAAAATGTGAAGATTGCTACGCCGACTGAAGCACTAGCTCATGCTGTTTTGCATGGTGAGCCTGTTTTTCCCGAAAACGTTGTCAAGGAAGGTGTTCAGCAGTCTTTCCTTGATGCACGTGCAGATCCGAGCGAACCCGGATCCCCAATACACGTCGAATCTCAAGAAACCGAACCCCAATTTCCGGATGCTGGTTCACTACCCCCTGTTCCAGAAGATGATGAGTTAGATGTAGGGATCAGACCGGATTTCTTTGATGAAGACCAATCCGAAGGTGAAGATGCGCTTGAAGAGTTGAGTAGGTCCGCTAGCTCCGTTTCACGTCCGTTCCCTGACACAGGAAATGAGCATAGTCGCAATGTGAGGCCCCGTGTCGCCGAACCGGAGAGTGAACGCGGTACCTCATTGCAACCATCCCGCAGGGAGTCCACGAGTGCTCCACATGCATGGCCTAATGTGTATGATCATTTGAACGACTTGCCAGCTTCTCTTCGAGAACATTTTGAGAGAGCACGCCAGAGAGACGGAGAGCTACCAGAGCAAGATCGAGAAGAAGCACATGCCATGTGGACTAGTTTTCTTGCCCAGACTGAGGATGAAGCAGAGCTAGGTAAGAAGGTTCTAAAGAGCATTCACTATGAGTCTGCGCCTCCAGAAGTGCAGAAAGCCCTGCAGGAAACAAGGCAAAAGGAATGGTCCAAATTTGAAGATTTCGGAGCAGTAGTGGCATTGACCCCAGAACAAGCGCAAGAGCTCATTGACGAAGCTCATTGACGAAGGGCACCAATGCATTCCATCCAAATGGGTGGATGTAGACAAAGCAGAGTACAAGAAGGGGAGAGACCCTGACTACAAGCCCATGTATAAAAGCAGACTAGTTTCGTGCGGGAACTTTGAAATGACAGAGGGTTTGAGGTCAGATAGTCCAACGGCCGATGTCGAGATGCACTGTCTCGTCTGCAGTTGGGCAGCCTGTCATCAGGCCGACATCCATTCAGCTGATATCACCTCGGCGTATTTCCAGGGACGACCATTGGATCGCGTCCTTCTCATGCGTCAGCCAAGAGGAGGTTTGCCAGGTGTAGAACCCAATGTCCTTTTTCTCGTGAGGGTCCCTGTATACGGAATCATGGACTCAGGAAGAGGCTTTTGGTTGCGTTTGGATGCCGATGCACGTAAGAGCGGCCTGAAGGCAAGCCAGTTTTTCCCAGGATTGTACTACCTCCCAGGTGAGCAGGGAGGAGATGCTTGTGCCCTCATGTGCACTCACGTGGACGACTTGCTTTATAGTTTTCTTCCGGAAGGCGAGGAAGTGATGAAGTCTTTTCTTGCCAAGTTCAGTGTCGGCAGCTCAGACACTAACAGCTTTCGATATTGTGGGAAGCAGTTCGTGCGAGGAGATGACAAGGTCATCAAAGTCGACACAGCAGATAACACTAGGAAGATTCATGGAGCAGATGTTGGATCTAGGCTAGGCAGTGAGCGTCTTCAACAAGGAGACATCACGAAGCTCAGATCGATCACCGGATCGCTTGCCTGGATCTCGAGACAGACCAGGCCTGACCTTGGTTACAGGGTAAGCCGTTTGCAGTCTAGCATTAAAGATGCAACTGTGTCCACGTTGGCAGACGCTAATGCAGTCGTTGTCCTGGCACACAAAGGTCACGATGTGGCATTGTGTTTTCCTGCGGCTCATCTCCAATGGAGTGAAGTTGGTGTGATCACGGTCACAGATGCCTCCTTCTCCAACGAGAAGAACTACAAGTCGCAACAGGGCAGGATCCATTTTCTGGGTGATCTCAAGGAGATCAAGGATGACAAGACGACCATCTATAAGGTGATGCCATTGTCTTTTGGATCCACGACAATTAAGAGAGTCTGCCGCAGCACTCTCCAGGCCGAAACGTATTCCCTCCAGAACGGACTCGAGACAGGTGACAAGCTGAGAGGTGTGATTGCAGAGATCAAGGGCAAGATTCGCAGTTTGAAGACATGGGAAGATGATGCCCGTGAATGCATTTCGCATTTGGCGATGACTGATTGCCGTTCGCTTTCTGACCACCTCAATCAGGAAGTCCTGGCCAAGGTGAGTGACAAGCGCCTTGGTATCGAGTTGCAAGGAATCCATGAGAATTTGTGGCAAGAAGGAAGACCAACATGGATTGCTTTCGAGAATGGAGGAGACAAGTTGATCTGGATTGCCACCAGTACGATGGTGTCGGACTGTCTGACGAAGTCCATGAAACCAGATCTGCTACTTCGAGTGCTGAAAGAGTGCCACTACACTGTACAGAAGCAGAAGTAGATTTCTCCAATGCCTTAGGAAGACACAAGAGTTTCAATGTATAGCCGTGTGACACCTGTAGAACAGGTTGAGTGTGAATTTGAGGTAGGATCTCATTCTGTTGAGCCAGGTTGTCACACTATGTTGTGTCTGCCGCCGTTTGGCTCCTAGGGCCCTTGAGCTATACCGTGCTCGCTTTCGCAGTGAAAAGAGCGTGTGGACAGTACGATTCCGGTTGCTACCGACAATTTGATTAGATTAGGTTTGGATTAGATTAGATAGATGGATAGCATGCTATAGCGTCAATATATATATATATGTATGTATAGATAATATATATATATATATATTCGTTCTGAAGCGCACACACACAACAGGTCATTAGTCGCACAACCTTCTTTGCAGGAGAGACGTGTCAGAGATCCGGCCAGATTCGCGTGAGGTGTGCGTCTCGCTCGCGCTCAACCACTGCGTGCGAGCGCCAGCGACCATGGGCGTCACTTGGTGGATGAATTTCCTGAGGGTCTCAGTTGCCAGAGCAACCACCACCAGCACCAGCGCCACCACCACCACCACCCAGTCACCACCACCACCACCCAGTCGCCACCACCACCACCCAGTCACCACCACCACGACCCAGTCAATATGGCTATTTGATCCTAAACCTGATAAGGCAGATATATATTTATATGGGATTATATGGGCCTATTAAGTATCCAAAAGCAGGGCCCATGGTATTTAGTCAGTCATTGTTAGTTGAAACTGCGATCGACGAGGTCACCCATTTACATTGGAGGGAGTTGTTGGTGGAGGGCCGCATGACATATATGCCTCCCACCCTCCTAGCTTGATCTCAGATTATGGCAGCGTGCGAATACACGCATTCATTTGCCATGAACAATCCCTAGTGACGCAAAAGGATGCTCGGACCGCCTAAAAGCGAACAAGGACACAGGACAACAGCCTGGCCACCTGTTTAGTTGGATGGTCTGAGGCGGAACTGTTCAATCCCCTCTGAGGAACCAAGTCGGCCGTCCCAAGTCTTTAGCGTTTGGCGCACCATGTTGCGAGATCCCCTTGCCGCCGAAATCTCCCCCGCACCAATGCCGTTTTCAAACACTGAGGTCCCTTATACCCTGAACACTACCTCTTCGGAGACAGCGAATTATGTTTATATCCCGCCCTGGGACAACTTGGCCGCGGCACCTTGGCCCGGTCCAGTTCAGTTGGGACGGTTTTAAGCTGGAAGTGGCGGTCAATGGGCGGATATGGGATGATATCGGTGATGTGTTCTACTCGGAATGTATTGCAGACTCTTGATTAACAAGCCCCCCGTGGTTGAATTGCAATACCTTTCCATATTTATTGGTATTAATCAAGAGTCCACAAATAACTATAGAATATTATAGTTTCATGCAGGTGAAGCTCCGCGGGAAAGGCAGTGACAGATTGCAAGGAGATGCTGGGAAGGTATCTCAGCATGTGTGTTTCAAGTGGTACGCGGATGTACGAGGTGGGTTCACTGACTTTTCATCCCACACATTTCTAGCTGGGTGTCACTGGCGCCTAGACAGGGCGATTTTGTTCTGCTCCCACTTCAAGAAACAACAACAACAACTACTACTACTACTACTTCTACTACAACTACAACCCAAGTTGTAGGACCCAGAAACTTCAGACAGTAGCTAAGAGTAACATAGCTTCTTGCCCCCTTCATCTTCACACTGCCAGAGTAACATAGCTGACCGGTCCTTGAAGCACCGGTGAGACCTCGCCGGAGCGTCAGGAGTATATGCTTCTCGCTTGGGGCAAACTGGGTGGCCAAGATGTTTTGAACATTTACAGTGGCTGCAGCTGCTCGGCGACGGATCGACAGAGGGTTTGGAGAAGCAACGCACGCGTTGCGTCAGTCCGGTAAGGCAAGACCAGCGGCGAACGGATCATGAGGACATGGTGTGCTGTCTTATGCGCCACGAGAACAGATTGACCATATTACATGACCCCTTCTTCATTTTTGCCACCATATGGCGAACCCTCCATGTTCGAAGTAGCAAAACTCAGACATCAGCCGTCCCTTCCTTGGCGCCATTCACCCAGAACCTCCACAACCTGGTGGCTCGAGGTCCATTGCACACGACTCCCACCCAAGAAACTAAAAGCTAAGAAGCAACTCAACCCTTGAATACTAAAGACGGCCTTGAGATGACCTAAGTCCACATTTTTGGGTGCCCCCCTTGTGGGCTGACCTGAATTCCCCTGCGTTCGGCTTTTGCTCACCAAACATCATTTGAGGCTCAAGCTGCCAAGATTGCGCTGCAGGCATGTGACGGTGACGCATGAAACGGTCTTAGACGGGCACTTTCATGGAGGTTGAATTCATGTGAATTCATTGAATTCCACTAAATTACGAGCTGCGCTGGTCATGCCAACGTTTAACTCCGTTACATCATATTCACTATCATCAAAGTTGCTGACTTGATGCGCGCTCCCTTGGTTTAAGAATTCCTCACCACTTTTCCTCAAACACACATGGACCTGCAACTTCGATGAGTTGCTTGGGCCAGTTGGGAGGGCACATTCATCCACTGGGAGTGACCAACAGGGTCAGGTTTTGGACCTTGGAACTTGGAATGGATGGCGAAAACCCATACATTTGGCACATACATTACGGTGCGCCTGTAATTGAGGCACGTGGTGGGAAAAAAAGAGTCCGTTTCTCATGTGGAACCACACTGGAGGCCAAGCTTTGTCCCTGACCCCAATTCAGCTGCCGTCGATGTGCGGCGTCACTGCTCATCAGAATGCGACTTGGAGGGCAACAGTTGGGAGTGTTTGGCGTACCTTTCAATGGACTGCTTTGTGTTTTTGTGTTTTTGAGTGGCGCTGCTTTTGTTCAATGAACTGGTCGTTTTTTGTTCATTGTTGTTCTGCCTTTGAAATGTGTTTAGTCTCGGGCCATCCCTCTTTGACACTGAAACAGTTGGTCACGGATATATGAGAAATTATGAGAAAAAACCGCACCAGCAACGAATTGACGCCTGTGGTCGACCTGTTTTCCACAAACACATGTCAGAGTCGTTTTTTTCCCCATGTCAGAACCAATTCTGGCTGAGGTGTATGGCTTATTGTGGAATCCTGGAGACGGTCAGCGGCCTCGGTCGAACCGGGTCCGCATGACAGCCCAGCCGGCCTCGTCCGACGGTGGAGGCAGTCCTAACGGTCGACCGTGCGGATGGAACAGGCTTGAAGATCAAGTTCTTTGGTAAGGTGACTCATGACATGAGGTTCAGCTCATGTATACCCACCTCTGAACTCTTGGCTCCAAATCCCCAGGACTGTTTTTGACCAGTCCCAAAATATGTAAACCACCACTTGGGATTTGAACCAAGAGTCCGGATATATATTAATATATATATATATGTAATGTATATACAGTCTCCGGATGTTTCTCCCCCAGGCTTCGACCGCAAGAAGGCGTTGCTTCGCTTGCTTCGCTTGCTTCGCTTGCTTCGCTTGCTTCTCTTTTTTCCTGGTCGCTCGTCGTCCGATCAACATGTTTCATCTTAAAGGGTCTACACCCGGGAAGACTAACATGGAACCTGATGGCATGGACCAGACTGGAAGGCTACTTTCCTCTACAAACCCTTTTTTCCCAAGCATACTACCAGCCCAAACTATCTCCGTCTGTACAAGACCCTTCCGGAGGTTCCACATGGTTGCCGCAATTCCTCTACAACCCGACGTGTCTTTCAGGTTCTATGTTGATTTTCCGGAGTGTACCGGTTTACCCAGATCGAGTCAAAACTATGATCGTTTTTTTTCCCCTGCAAGTGGATGAACAGAAGAGACGACCGGACATGACATAGGTCAACCTGTCCACCGGGGCTCCGGGTTTTGACCAGCCATCCCCCTTCCAACCATCATGCTGTGGGTCAAGACCTGGAGCCCGACCAGTCCACCATGTAGCCGCTACAATGTAGCCTTCACCACCTTCTAGCGTTCAAGCGGTCGGTCTCCTGGTGCCACCCGGGCTAGCCATTGTAGGCTTCGGCTGGCAGTACCTGAAGATACCCAGTAGGATTCGAAAAACTCCGAGGCTTCTCCAATGGAAGTGGATTTCACCCGCTTGGGGTCTTCGGTGGTCTTCGTTTGATGTCGTTTTCATCACCCCTTTGGGGGATCCCACTTCAGACGTTGGAGGGGTGACTGTCATGTCTTTTGGGGAGCGTCCATCGAAGATATTGAAGTTCAGCCCAGCCAATTTTGCGGTGGTGTTAGGTGGGTGCTTCAAGATTAGTGGCAAATGCTTCAAGATGGCCATGAGGATCATGAGGTTTTGAGGAATGCTGAAGTCGCACGGTTCTGCTTTGGGATCGCTCGGGAGTGGAAGCCGCGAAATTTCCTAAACAAAAACCTGTCTTACAACACTGCTTTCAGTAGCTCCCTCTCCTGAAAAAGAGAGACTCGGTTTGGGTGTGCTATTTACACACTGGAAATTTCACATGGAACCCGAAAACCACTGGTCCATTTTCAGGTTCCATGTTAATCTTCCCGGGTGTATTGTACTTTATGCTTTGATGATATGTGATGGTGCATTAGAGTTGCCACTCCCATGGGCATGAGGCAACACACACTTCGTGTCGTGGGGAGACAATTGTGTGTTGGTCCCCTCCAACAAAAGCACCACATGACACCAAGTCCAAACACGTTCCGAAGCGGTTTTCCAGCAAACTGGGCATCTTTTTCTCTACCCAGCCCATCCCGAACGCTCAGACACCATCCGGCCGAACCCCAAACACGACACCAGCCGATCTCCGCCGGAATTGCGTGAGGTCGAGTAAATACTGCCTTCAATTGCGTGGAGAATTTGGATGACTACTGGGTGCCCTGGACCAATCTGTCCATTGTTTGTGAGGGTTTGTAGTTTGTAGGAAACTCGTGCTGGGTGATGACTGCGATGTAGACACCCCCAAGCGCTATAAGTCAAATGCTAAAAAAGCTTTGGGACTTGGTGCTGGTCCGCCCATCAGAAAGCGCTCGGTCAATTTGTAAAGTTCTTGAAATGGATTTCACAGCTGCTGTTTTTATATAGATACGTTTTTCAAGCTTACACATCTCTAGGGCCCATTCCACATATACCCGGAGGCTAATATGTTGCAGCTCCGAGGCGCAAGCTTCAGCCAACGACTTGTTTGCCACAATCATGCGAATCTCCATCTCCGGGCTCATCGTGCCTTGGCAAAGTTGTTCCGGTTGGTGAACTTCCAAAGAAGGGGTGAGAGAAGCCATGGCAGAAGCTGAGAAGCTGAGAAGCTGAGAGCCAGGTGTCAGAGTCATGTTGAAATGACTCCAGACCCCACGTAACGTTCCAGACCCCACGTGAAGCCTCAAGAGACAAGAACCGTATTACAGTCATTTCAGAGTATGAAGACCACAATCCTCAGAGTAGGTGGTGTTTTTCCGGACCGCTATATACAAGACATTTCGGGGTGCCAGTGCCATTTGCTCTGAAACCACTGTATCATTCTTACATTTAAGCTGCTGAAATTGAGCAAAAGCCGCTGCAGCCATTCATCGCTATCGACTGACTTGAGATGGACTAAGGTCCTTGTAATTATCACCCTGGGTTCATTCCTGTACCTGAGGATTTGCAGACTCTTGGACAGCAGCCCAGGAAGACATTCGAGGCGACATGAGCAACCGCCAAAACGTGCAATGACTTGAAAAGAGCAGTCGTGAATTTCACGAATTGGACTCAAACCTGCTCCTTTGCTTGACCATACGTTTTGGCAGACGCTCACTCTCCGGAAGGGGATGAAGTGAAGACTACCAATTCAAATCACATCAACTTCCAGAGAGGGCGACAGAGAGAGAGAGAGAGATAGAGAGAGAGTGAGTGAATGAGTGAGTGAGAGCGTGAGTGAGAGCGTGAGTGAGAGCGTGAGTGAGAGCGTGAGTGAGAGCGTGAGTGAG
>CAXAMN010003002.1:441793-470882 GCA_963970005.1 Durusdinium trenchii
GCGTGAGTGAGAGCGTGAGTGAGAGCGTGAGTGAGAGCGTGAGTGAGTGAGTGAGTAAGTGAGTTGCACGGTGTATATATATAAGGATATTTCAACATACAATTGGCTAGTATAGTATATTACTTAATATTCGCACACGCATACATGCATATACAAATATCCCAAAAAATAGATGCCACCCGCAACGCGTGCTCAAAAGTCAGCAGCCCTTGACCCCATCGCTTGCACCGACCAAAGCCCGGCCCTACACGCACATCGCACCGACCAAAGCCCCCCTCCTCTCGCCAGACAAGACCCAAAGGGGTGTAACTGGCTGAAGTGGGTCACCAAAGTATCCTGGTTCCTGATTGTCGCCCTCCGAAACCAGCCTAGTGCAAACAAAGCCCCCCAAGAAGGTGCTTCCCCCTTTTACAACAAAAAATGCATTCCACAACCAACCACACCTTCATGGCCCCAAAAAAGCCCAGGAACCATACCCGACCGGAGTCATGTGTGTTGTACCCCTGAGAGCTGGAGTCCTTTGTCCGTGCTGCCGCAATAAGGACAGGAGTCAAGTCCCTACGGGTTAGGCTTGGGGAACCGCGTGGAAGTGGTCACCGGCCTTTTGGCATCAAAGGGGCCGGTGGGCGGACTGGGCGACGCCCTCGACGAGAGTGACCTGCAGGGTGGGCGAGCGAACGAGAAACCGCCAACATGTCTTCCATGCACTGCGGGGTGAAAGTAATGGTGCAACCACTAATGTCGACGTAGGATTAATCAACGACCCCCCCCTTCAAGGTTAACAAGGTCAACAAGGTTTGAGATTGGAGGGAGTTGGAGACCACATCCCCTTAATAAAGGTGATGACCTGATCACGGATGATGAGATGATGACCTGGACCTGATGATGGATGATGGTTGATGGGATTCTGTGTCATGAGAGATTGAACCATGAGAACCATGAGACTATTGGGAAATCATTTGGTGATTCTTTGATTGGGATGAATTGGAAAAGGATGAGGATAGCAGGATGAAAGCAATGGAAGACAAGAATGAGGCCAGAGGGTGGGATTGATTAATAGGGGGAGGGGGTCCTACTATTGAGGGGAGGTGGGGCCTGTGTGAGGGGTACCCTTTGTGAGCTTGAAAACCTCAAGATGTTGATAGAGTTTAAAAAGGTGATTTTTTTGGGGGGTGGTTGCATGAGCCCTTAGGGGAAGCCATCAAAAGGATTGGTGAGCAGGATGAGGCAGTTGAGAGGAGGTGGTGGTGAGAATCAGGAAGATGAGGAGATGAAGACACCAATGCTATTTCTGAGACAAGGGTGGATCAGAAGATCAGTTTCACCATGGGCCAGGAGATATTAGATACTAGCAAAAAGAAAATACATTCTGAAATATTCTGAAATAAAGAATCATAAGTAGTTAGAATAGTAAATAAACTATATATAGTTTTTCTGGGGCAGCTGGGATTGATTAATAGGGGAGGTTTCTGACCAGGAAACACATTATTAGGGGGATGTCAAGGTGGAAATCCAGGCTTTAAATTAGTTTAGTATTGGGGGGTCGAGCTGGGATTGATGAATAGGGGGTGGTTACTTAATCCTATGTTGACATTGCTGTAGAGTTCGGTGGGACGTCTGATTTGGAGACCTTTGAAGGGTCAAACCAAGCACTGTTTGGAGTGGAAAACGCTGTATACTCTCCCCAAATCAAACGTAACCCCCTAAAGTTGTTTTTTTTGGCAACGTTAGTCGACAGATGCTGAAAGGGCACAAGTGGTGTCTGTGAGGAGGATATGTGAGCAAGATTCTGCAGGGATAAGTATTCCAAAAATGGAAACGGCCATGTTAGTGGATGCGGGGGACATTGACAAGTTTCATGACTCTGAACTGGGACGAGGATATGTTAGCAACTAGGAGACGCATGGAAAAAAGGTTCCATGACCCATGCCCTGAACGTGGTATCGGTGAGGAGGACATGTTAGCAACAGTCTGCAGGGGAACATGTGTTGCAAATCCTCCAACACCTGTTCACATGCACCAGGAGCATGGCTATCATGGGTCTCATTCACTGTATTCATTTGGGGGTGGCCATGTTACTCTGTTTCGGCGCGTGCAAAGACTCACATAGCCCTCCAACAGGGGCATTGATTCTTCTGGAATGGCAAAAATCCTCGTCGCAAGGACTAACATAGCCCCCTAAAATGGTCATGTGGTTGACCAAAATTGCAATATTCATGGTTGCCCCAGGCCAGGTTGGCAGTGTTTTTGGACCTTTTCTTGAAGCTACCGCAAAGCAAAAGTTACACGCAATTCCCTAGGAAACACCGGAGAGGTTTGGGATATGTTAGTTTGGGTCCTCACTGCTGCTAGGGGTACGTTTGATTTGGGGAGTGTATATTGATGTGGCATGTCCATTATTTGGTTGTTGGCGATCCTGCTTTGAATACACCTGTGCTTGGCCGGTGGTGATTTTGGGTTGGGTTTCTGGGAGATAGGGTTGAAAGGGATTCCGTTTAGACCTGAGTTCATGCAGATTCACTTCTCTCACAATAGGAGGGCCCTGTGAGAACTTCGAGCTTGAGGCAGAATGGAGTGGACCATTGAAAGCAGAATCCTTTATTAATTTATCATCCTTATCCATCCTCCACCCTGAAAGATCAAGCTTAAGGTTCCACATATCATTACTGGAAAAGCATGCGCACCGCGCGAACTCGCGCGCTGCATCACCTAATATCACCATCCTCTGTATGACCAGAAACCTCGAGTCTCAAGTGCACGAGTGCGTCTCGAAACTGAACGTCAGTGGGACGTGGTCCAAGAGCCCAAGAACCCTCAACATACAGTGGTTTCAGAGTAGATGGCTCCCCCACGATCTTCTAGACAGATGGGGCTCCATCTCCACCAAACTTGGGGATTGAATGCACCATTTACTCTCAATCCACTGAAACCATGTATTAAATAGAGGCCTCCGAGGGCCGCACCGAGTCGGTGGCCGGATTCGGGTCCGTCGCTGTTGTCTGTAGTAGGTTGATGCAGGGTTGATCTCACCAGGCGTTTGTTGGAGCCTCACGTGATGGAGAGGGTAATGAACATTCACATCCATTTAGTTGAAGTCTGTACATGTACATCCATTGTCGTCCCCATGGGTCCCAGGATACGCTGCAGGTACTGCTCAGGATGCGCCGACGGAGGAACAGATCAAGGCATGCCTTCCCGAAGTACAGATGGACAAGGCACGGAGACTGACCGCGGGCGACGGCGTCGGACGCGACGGCGTCGGACGCCTGGGTGGGCCCGAGGTCGGATGGCGGGCCCGAGGTGGGTGCGAGCCCGAGGTGACGGACGCAGGTGTTGGTTCGAGTGGCGCTGGTGAAACAATCAGAGGAGTGCGAAGAAGAGGTTTGGGGCCCAGGTGTGCCCATAGTTCGGAAACGCTGTCGAGAAAGTGGACTGTTGCAGAGAGGCAACTGATGTCCCTCGCTCCACTGCTTTGCCAGGGACGACTCGCCCGGCCTTTCTCGGGCGGTCACAGGCAAGTTAATTGCTGCTTGGTAATCCAGATGGTGCATCATCCCCTTGACCTGATTTGTGCTAACTGCAAAGTGATCCGTGATCCCGCCAAAATAGAGCAGTGCATCAATTCAATTCCAGTGTGTGTGTGTTCTTTTCTCGACGCGTCTATATTCTTTGAATTCCAAATCTTGTTGTTTTCATGTTCCTGATCGAAATCCAAGTTCGCAATTGCCTTATTTGTACCTCTTCCCACCTTTTCATCCACCTATGAAGAGACGATACGCCCGTGGCAGCCTTGAGCATCTGATGTTTGGCTGCAGGGAACGTTGGATGGAAGTGCCAACATTAAGCATGTCATGTCCGGTGTCAGGTGTCAATATAGACGACCCAAGCCAGTGATATTGCCAGTCAAGGCACTGACCATGAACCAACGGTTCCCCAGCGGAATTTCACATAATTGCCTACCTGCTTCAGAAAGCACGTGCAAAAACCCACTATTCAGATCAACCACTGATTCATAGGACCCTGCTGAGGTAAGCATCAGGATCAACATACAGACATATATATAGACAAAGACCACCAAAATAGATCAATATTAATCATGCTGGATGTATTGATGAGGGGCGACACGATTCATCATGCATGCGATGGCCGAGCTGCTACAGACCCCCCCCGGGCCAAACCGACTCGTCCGAGCCGAAACCGGAATTTCCGCCCGGATTCGGCTCGGCTCGGCGATCGTTCAGGAGGAGACCTGCGCGGTTTGCTTGGAAGCGATCGAGAAAGATCATGTGGCGAGACAGCTCCATTGCAAACACGTGCCTAGGCGTGGAACTAGCCAAAACGGTCACTATACGACGTATGGCGTAGCCGGACCTTACTCTAAGAGTCTAGCACGTCTTGAGAGAGAGATATATATATATATAATCCTGTTTGTATGTACAGCCCATATATACTCCGCTAGGGTACTGCAGACACATGACTCTTGACGTGTTTTGGCTCAAGGGAGAAAAGGCGTTCCGAAACGTCGAAACTCTGTTTTCATGGTAGCGCGTGAGCCCGGTGAAAGCGAAAGGGACCAAGCGCTGCGCATAAAGGAGGAAAGACATAGCAAGGTAGAGACCTCCGAGGAGGAGGATCAGGAATCCCGGGAGCGGCTGATTCAGCCGCCCCGAGTGGAAAGGAAGAAAAGGAGGAGGAGCCTTTGCCAGCCACATCAGCGGCAGAATCGGCCGCGAACACCACTCCGGCGGTTGTAGGAACTGCCGAAACAACATCAGCGGTTGAAGGGACCGCGGAAACAAAAGAGGAAGAAGAGACCACAAAAGAGACAGAAGGAGGAGAAGAAGAGAAGCCTGAACAAGACCCCACAGTAGAGCCAGAGGCTGAAGTGGCTGATCCAGCCGCACAGCCATCGTCTGGCCGAGTGATCGCCGACTTCATCACATCCCCAGAAGGTGTCAAAACAGGTTGGGAAGTCCGTGGCATTCACACCAAATATACTGAAGCCAAGGTTGATCCCAAAGCGCCTTGGAGGGTGAAGAAGAATATTTGGGGACAGGTCAAGAAGCATCCAGAGCCACAGTCCGGATTCCGACTTCGAAGCAAGACTTCGCTTCAGTACCGGAGGCTCAAGGACCTGGTCAGGTTGCAGAAGAAGAAGGGTGTCATCACAGAAGATCTGAGGAGGCGCATCAAAGAGTTCGGAAAAGGGCGCACTCCACAAGAGATCAAAGAAGAGCGGGAAGAGCAGAGGGTCCGCAATCAAGAGAAGCGGACCAAGAAGAGAAAGACCTCAGAGAAGAGTGAAGCGGCTGGTTCAGCCGAGGAGGAGGTCGAAGAAGAAGAGTCGGTGAGCCAACCAAGTCCGGTTCGACAGCCTCGAACACCGGACGGGCCACCGCCGGCTAAGCGACCGCAAACCCGTGACACCGAGCGGGGACGGGCGGTCTGGGGACGTGCACTGGAGTTGAACCTCCGCATCGTCGCCCTAGCCAACCAGCGGGCCCAGCGGTTGACGATAGAAAATTGGAAATTAGAGAGCCCGTTCCAAGTGCGAAAGTTTGCGGCCGACGAATTTGTCGAGCAACGACGCCTCAAGGGTACCGTTGCATTGGCCGCCATTCGCGAACTCTGGAAGACCCCCAACGAACAGGGAAAGAGAGGATCCAACGAGGCTTTATAGTTCTTGTGACGAACGACGGCAGTCACAGTTGCCCGTGGTTCAGGACTACATCAAGCGGCGTGGTCTTAAGGGACCTGCCCGCCTCGGATCCACCGCCAAGACAAAGGCGGCGCCAAAAGTGAGCCTGACACCTGGGCCGAAAGAGAAGGCCAAATCGAAGGCCGGACCAAAAGGGAAGGCCAAACCGTCAGCCGCACCAAAAGTGGCGGCTAAAGCGAAGGCCACAACTGCGGGCCGTCGCCCGGAAGAACTCACACGGACTATACTGTTGAAGTCCGTGGAGTGCCAAAAGCTTCCGATCCTTGACCGGGCGAATCGCCCGCGGCCGCTGGAAAAGGAGTGAGCGGCAGCAGTAGGGGTTGCGGGTAGGAAACCATGGAACAACAGATCCAACAACTGAGTGAAATGGTGCTTCAACTCCAACAGAACCAAACGAGGTTGGAGCAAGAGAATCAAGTGTTGAGGGAGTCTCAAGGCGGGGTATCAATGCTAGCCTCAGCCGTAGGAGAATTGGCTAAGAGCCTTGAGAAGAAAGAAGATAGGCGAAAGACCCAAATCCTTATGGACACCAAAGGTTTGGGCCGCCCTGAGAGTTTTGGGAATGTTGAAGGGGATTTTCGAAAATGGGCCAGGAGCATTGACAACCTGTTCATAACTACCTTTGAGAGAGAGTTCATTGAAGTTCTTGAGTATATTTTGGAACAGGAAGACGCGATTGAAATGAGTGCTATGGAGTCCGCGTTTGGGACTGGAACCATAGCAGCTATGGATGACCTAGAGGATAAAGCTGATCAAATTCATCGCGTGCTCCTGACCCAAACCTCAGGTGAAACAGAGGATTTGATGGTAGGAGCTTCAAAGGCGAGTTCACCGCCGTTGGGATCCCCGAACCTCGGGACGGAAACGCAATATACTTCGAGCGATTCTCCAACCGGAGAGAGTCAAGACATGGGCCGCGGTGAGGCCAGCGATCGAACAGCTCGAAGACCTCATCAGGCGGTACGAGTCTCGGAGGAGTGCCGCAGGGATCAGGGAGACTCTATCGGACGACATCAAGTCCGCTTCATTGGAGATGCTGGTACCCCCAGATTTGGAGAAACATCTCTTGTTGAACAAGAGTAGATTGACAACCTATTCGTTGATCAAACAGGAGATTGAACTTGTCATTGAAACATCCCTCACATCAAAGTCATCTGTTCCAAAACCAGGTTCATCAAGTACGAGCTATCAAGGACCTCAACCCATGGACGTCGATTCGATCGGACAATGGATCGCAAGCCTGGTCAAAGGAAAAGGTAAACAGGCCAAAGGTGATGGAAAGAAAGGCTCAAGCAAAGGGGGCTCAAGTAAAGGCTCAAACCCGGCTCAAGATATCACCTGCTATAATTGCGGTAAGAAGGGACACCGAGCGGCCAAATGCTGGAGCAAGAAACGGCCGGATGGAAAAGGCGATAAGTGGTCAGGTTCAGGCAAAGGAGACAAGAGTGGCAAAGGTGGCAAAGGCAATAAAGGCAAAGGTGGACGAAGCGGCAAAGGTAAAGCCGCAGGAAGTATGGAAGAGATGGACGATCCGGATGATGGCGTTGAGCCAGCTCCGGAGGCTGGTGTCGGAATGCTCATGGCAGACTTGAGTGGAATTGGAATGGCGGATACTTCATCCGCCGAAGAATGGATGAAGTTTAACCTGGACACTGGAGCAGCCCAGACAGCCATCCCGAATGGCTGGGAGGATCGAGTGGTTGTCAGTGAAGGCAACGGAGTTGTATTCAAGACTGCATCAGGAGAGTTGGTGCCCAGTCAGGGCATTGGAACCTTTGAAGGGTTCGACGAGAGCGGCAACAGATGCCGTGTGAAAGGTTCAATGGCCGATGTGCACAAGCCATTGATTTCAGCATCCAAGTGCTTAGGCTTTGGAAGGATTGCAGTTCTTGATGTGAATGGCGGAAACTTGATTCCGCAAGGGTCCAAAGTTGGAAGGGCTGTTCAGGTGATCCTGGAGAAAGCGAACGCTGCAGAGCAGCGGAGTTGGATCCCTGTATATCAGGAACAGGGAGTGTACAACTTCTACTTGAGGAAGCCAGGGTATAAACCGACAAAGGAATGCTGTGGCATCGCAGAGTTGAACGCCACAGGAGAAAGAGGAGATGCCTCTATGGATTCAGGCCGACCTGGTCCAGAGGGGCGAGAAGAGGATGATGAGTTGGAATTAGTTGATGAGGTTGAGAAACCCATCCAGATAAGAGCACCGGAGGACCCAACTCCGGCTGAGATCGAAGAGCACGAGGCGACAGGCCATGTGCAGTATCGAAGTTGGTGCCGGCATTGTATTGCTGGACGGGCTGTGGGACAGCCGCATCGGACACGGTCCGAGGAACAGAAGGCCAAGAGCCTTGTGCCCACAGTGGCAATGGACTATACGTTCATGTCACGGGGCGGTGTGGAGGACGAGCGAGTGAAGCCGATCCTCGTAGTGAAGGATGAGAGGACACAGTCCTTAGCGGCGACCTTCGTGGACTCGAAGGGAGCGACGCCGTATGCAGTGAAGTTCGTGGCGAACTTCTTGAAGAACTTGGGACACCGCAAGGTGGTTCTCAAATCGGATGGTGAGCCATCCATTGTAGCCTTGAAGGAGGCAGCGGCGAAAGAAACCGGCATAGACTGGGTTTCGGAAGAGTCGCCAGTAGGAGACCATCAGGCGAATGGTCTGGCAGAGAACGCCTGCAAGGAGATCAAGCGTCAAGTACGAGTTCTCCGCAGCGCGTTGGAAGAGAAGCTCGGCAAAGAGCTCAAAGATGATGATCCTGCATTGGCATGGCTGCCAAGGCAGGCGGGAGACCTGTTGAGCAGGTACAAGAAAGGTCAAGATGGCAGAACGCCTGAGGCCAGAAGATGTGGAAAGCAATGGCGAAAACCCGCCAGGCGAGGGAGTTCGCATCCTGAAAGAAGGATGCTATGTAGGAATGTAGGGCACCACGGCCGAACAGGATCCATTTTGGTGATGACGGCCGATGGCGTGCGCAGAGGCACAGGAATCCGGCGGCTGAGTTCAGCCGACCGCTGGGACCCAAGTGATTGGGACCTTTTGCGGGGCTTACCGTGGGAACATTCCGCGGCAAGGCCTGCCGGTGAGCAGCTGATGCTCAAAGAGCGCCTTGTGGTACCACCTCCCAAGGAGGAACGAGTGGCACCACCACAACAGAGGCGAGTGTACATCAGGAGAGAGGATGTGCACAAGCATGGAGCCACAGAAGGCTGCCCAGGATGCAAGTGCATCTTGGAAGACAAGAGGACGACCTTGCCGCACACAGAGGCGTGCAGAGCAAGGATCACTGAAGCAATGGAAAAGGATGAAGCAGGGCAAGCAAGACTTGAAGCCCATGCGAAGAAGAGGAAAGAACGGCAACAGCTTGACACTGTGAAGCCGAAAGTCGTGGCCGATAAGGACACTGACATCACGGCCGAAGACGCGGCCGGAGAACCAGAGAAGAAAGAAGAAGCAAAGAGCGCAGGGTCGGGAAGCCCGCCGCCAACAGCGGCAGAGGGTGAGAAGACCTATCCCGATGACCCGAAAGAGAGGTATGAGATGAAGAGGCAAGCAGCCGAGATAGAGAAGAAGCCAGTGGCAAAGGCCAAGGTAGCAACAGAGCCCAAGAAGAGAACAGGAGAACTTAGGATAGATCCACCTGGGGCAAAGGTCAAGCCGAATCCAGCTCAAGGAACAAAGAGGTCAGCAGAGACCGCCGTAGAAGACCTTGATCCCAGGGTCCAGGGTGGATGAGAGTCCAAAGAAAACTGAGACGTTTTCGTATGTTCCAGAGACACCACCAGCAGGGTGGAAGCCAGATGCAGCAAGCTTGGTAAAAGAGAAGGAGATCGCAAAGCAGCATCTGAAGAAGATCATTCAAGGAACCTATGAGGCGAATGGCATCGAGATCTCTGAGCAAGAGATCGGAGACATCGCGCATTTGAGTATGCAGATATCAGCAGTAGATGTCATGGAAATCTACTCGCCCAAAAGGTTCACCGCACTTGCAGAGCGGTACAAGTTGCGACCGGGTTTTGCGGTCGACTTGAATGAAATGAAAAGCGATGGAACATACTGGGACTTGAACAAGTCCGAAGATGTTCAAGAGGTGCACGACATCCTTGAGAAGGACGAACCGGCTCTTTTGACTGGTTCGCCTCCGTGCCATATGTTCTCGCAGCTCCAGAACCTCAACTGGAGAAACATGGCACCGGATGTCCGGAGGAGGAAAATGGACGAAGCCGTCCACCATCTTCATACGAGCGTAGAGCTGTATGTCAAGCAGCATCGCTCAGGGAGAAAATTCCTCCATGAGGCACCTTGGTCCGCAACTAGTTGGAAGGATGAGAAAGTTGCGGCCTTAGCAAAAGAAGATGGAGTGTTCATAGTAAAGGGTCCGATGTGCAGGTGGCAAATGATGGCCACTGACCGAAGAGGACTCCAAGGCACCAGCTATGTGAGAAAGGAGACCGGTTGGATGACCAACGATGAAGGGTTGGCCAGAGTCTTGCAAGGAGTCTGCTCGAATGAATCGGGCAAAGGACCATGGCACCGACACATCCATCTGATCGGAGGCATCGCTAGGCAGGCAGCGGTATACCCACCGCAGCTCGTGAAAGCAGTGCTGAGGAGCCTGCGTGACACACTAGCCGAGAAAGGTGAGTTGAGCACGCAGCAGGCCCAGTTCCAGAGATGCCTCTGATGGACCCTGAGTTCGAAGAGATCTACATGGATGATGTGAACGGCGGCATTTTGCCAGCCGAGAAAGTGAAGGAGGCAAGACGCCTTGAGATGGACTACTTGAAAGAGAAGCATGGCGTTTATGTGCCCCGGCCGAGAGCCGAATGTTTTGAGGAAACGGGGAAGCCCCCGATTCCAGTCAGATGGTTGGACACCAACAAGAGAGATCCAACAAACCCGAACTATAGGAGCCGATTAGTTGTGCGTGAGATAAAGGCAAGAAAGACCAAAGAAGAACAATTGCCAGCCAACTTGCTTTTCAGCAGCACGCCCCCATTGGAGGCGATGAGACTGCTGTGCTCGTTGTGGGCAACAAAGAGAAAGTCCTGCCGCAACCAGCCTCTGAAGCTGGGCTTGTGGGACATCTCACGAGCACACTTTTATGGAACTCCAAAGAGAAAGATCTACATAGAGCTGCCGCCTGAGGACGAAGCCAGCAAAGATGGACAAACCTGTCGACTTCTCGTGAAGTCGATGTATGGGACACAGGACGCTCCAAATATCTGGCAGACGCACTACACAGAGACTCTGCAGAAGGCTGGTTTCCGCAGAGGGTTGTCAAACGCGTCAGTCTTCTACCAAGAAGCTTGGGACGTCAGAGTGATGGTGCATGGAGATGACTTCCTAGCACTTGGAGACGCCCAACACTTGGAGAAGCTCAGTCAAGTCCTCAAAGATGCCTATGAGCTGAAATGTCTCGGAATTCTTGGAGACGAGGATGGAGACCGAACAGAAGCTCATTTTCTGAATCGGTTAATCCGAGTCGAAAAGAAGAACGGCAAAGGATCGATTGTGATCGAAGCCGATCGGAGACATGTTGATCTTTTGATTCAGGCATTTGGCCTGGAGAAGGCAAATGGTGTAGAATCACCAGATGTCAAGAAGTCGGCAGATCAGCAGATGCTGGAAAGCCGCAGTCCGCTGCTTGATAAGAGCGAGGCATCGAAGTATCGTTCAGCTACGATGCGTGCTGCGTATCTGTCCCAAGATCGACTCGATATTGGACACGCAGTCAAGAACCTTGCTCGAGGTATGGTATCACCAACAGAAGCCAAACTTGCTGACTTGAAGCGTCTCATCAGGTACTTGAAGAAATATCCTGATGTTGGGCAATGTTTTGGCTCGCAACAGACACCCTCAAGGCTGAGGGTGCAGGTCGATGCCGACCATGGTGGTGACGCTGTGACGCGCAAAAGCACGACTGGCATGGTTGCCATGTACGGCATGCACGTGTTGAAACACAGCAGTAACATCCAATCTACCATAGCCCTTTCCACAGGTGAGAGTGAGTACTACGCACTTGTGAAGGGAGGATCTGTGGGCTTAGGCCTCCAAAGCCTATGCGCAGACCTTGGGTTGGATTTGGGAGTCACCATCGAGGGCGATTCCAATGCAGCCAAAGGAACAGTGAATAGAGTGGGTTTAGGTAAAGCCAGACACATCCAAACCCGCTACCTATGGTTGCAAGAAAGGGTCGCCAAAGGCCACTTGAAAGTGCACCACGTTCCAGGTGTCAAGAATAAAGCCGATGTGTTGACCAAATCGGTTCCTGGGGTGCAGCTTCGCAAAACCATGGAGGACCTGCAGTATGCATTCCTCAGCAAGCGAAGCAAAGGACAGTTAGATGTTTTGGAGTAAGGTCCCTGGCCAAGCTCCACTACCACAACTGAGAGTGGCTAAGCAGCGAAGAGTTTCACATGTTTCCTTTTAAGCTTGCGCAGCAGTACAGTGCTTTGCAAGAGGAGGAGTGTTTGTATGTACAGCCCATATATACTCCGCTAGGGTACTGCAGACACATGACTCTTGACGTGTTTTGGCTCAAGGGAGAAAAGGCGTTCCGAAACGTCGAAACTCTGTTTTCAAATCCTCCGTCCACTAGCCTGGCTAGGATCGCATGGGCTTGAGCCCCTGCTGGCTAAAATTTTTAGCCAGCCAATGTGTGATCTGGGGATGGATAGTTCTTACAGAATCGAGGTTGTACAAAACATTTCTGAGGTTGGGTACCTTTCGCTAGTTGAGCCAAATTGAGGAGATACAAGTACCCTAGATCAGGACCTTGTATATACTACTCAGGTGTTGGCTACCTATTTTTTTAGCCGGGCCATGCAATGGACTTTAGCCATAGTGTATTTTGGGCACACCGTGTTGACAAAGTGGTCATGTTACGCTTGTCATTGCTTTAGGTAGGCAGCAGGGGTATTCTTCTTCTTTGGATTGTGTGGAAATGTGACAAGGATGTGGTAGGTTAAGGGTGATGTCCAAGACCTTCAAGATGTTCAAGAGCTAGACATCTCCAAAACTCCAGGTGGGAGGATTTCAGCCTTTGTGGTCAAGTCTTGCCAGGGTGTTTTGCAGTGTGTGATTGGTGTGTGTGTGTGTGTCAAACCCTGTCCCCAAGGGCTTTCCATGTTTTCAAAGCAGGGGCGTACGGCTCGTCATACCCACCGTACGCAATGAAGCTACGGTATGACGAGGGAGGGGTGGACTGATCATCCACCTGTACCTGCTTCAACGGTTGAGTGCGCTGTTCCAATCCTTCTTTTTTTTGATTGCATGTGGTGGTTCATGATACGTCCCCCAAACCCTTTTTTTCCACCGCTTTGCAGCCGCGCTTGTGTGTCAGATTGCAAATATTCTTCAACCATACAGTTCTCGCCGACCTTTTCGCCTTGCCGTTCCCTCACCATTTTCGACCTGGGAATTGAGCTAACTGCTAACTGAAAACCAATGTCAAAGTGTGTGTTAGCAATGTGCTTGGCTAAAGTGAGTGGGTCCCAAGGAGTCACACTACAAAAACCAATTCTGGAACAGGCATGTGGTTTTGTTGTGGTGCTGCTGGACATTGTTATGAATGTTCTGGTAGCTATTGTTTGGCCAAATGGCTTGTCAATGCTTCATGGTGGGTATGTAGGCAGCAGGGGTATTCTTCTTGTTTGGCTTGTGTGGAAATGTGACAATGATGTGGTAGGTTTAAAGGTGATGTCCAAGACCTTCAAGATGTTCAAGAGCTAGACATCTCCAAAACTCCAGGTGGGAGGATTTAAGCCTTTGTGGTCATGTCTTGCCAGGGTGTCACCAGACACAGTTTGTCACATGTCAATTCGGTTGGGTACCTATATTTGTAGCTGTTGGTTGCCAATTTTTGTTGCAAAAAAAAGGTTGGGTCCATGGTCGTTTAGCCATGGGTCCCTGTGTGCAACACATGGGGTTGGGTCCAAAAATGTCCAAAACTTTCTGGCTAAATTGCTCCTGGTAGTTCATCGTACCTTGGGTCCCACTTCATTTAGCCAGAGTCCAGAGGTTGAGGGACCCAAGGGGATAGTGTGTAGTGAGCCGGGCATTATATATATATTATATTATATGTATATATTTTTATTTATATATACGGGGGGAGATGGGGGTCTCGGGACGAATCCATAGTTACTCTCCAAGTCATCAACATGTAAGTGGAGAATCACCTGTTTGTAGAGAAAAATGGCGTGTCGTTCACTTCCATGATTGTTGGAGTGTAACCCCCTGGCCTCAAGTATGTGGATTCCTTAGTTGCCTCTTTGGTGTGTCCGGACTTGACGTGCGCACCCTGACCAGTCGCGGCAAGGACCTCAGCATCTCCTAAGCCTGCCAAAGATAGGGCCCAGTGACGGAAGAATCATTCGTTCCGACCCTACCATTGGTCGACCCATGGGTGTTTGGCAAGGAAGCGGGGTAGAGAAATGGACCTGACCGTCCCCAGCGAACAGGTGCTTGGAAGATTCATGTTGATGAAACACTCAGATTCAGAGCACTGGAAGCAATGGCTGATGTCATCAGCCAGATCTTCCAAGCTAGATGTCCCCTGAGTGAGCAACAAGGGCTGGATGATCGCACTTAGGATTCAAAGTATTTGTTACTAGTGGGATACCTTCAAGATTCTTGATCACACTGTTTAGAGGGCAGAAGATGGCAAGCATTCTTCGTGTGGTTTGTTTTTCATTTGGGGGACGCTGAGAAAATCAGCGATACAGTCCCCATTCGTACTCCCAGACTGCTTGGCGGAGTCACCAAAGCCATTGTTGGCGACTATTGGTTGACGGGTTTCTCCTACTGAAGCCCCCAAAGACCTCGAACAGGCCAAGTAGATGAAGACCAGCAATCAACTGATTGTCATTTTGATAAGCCTCTCTCAGACCGGGCGTGCGTTTTTTCAACCTTCTGGCGACCCGAAGAAGAAACAATAAGGATACATAAGGAGGAAATCTCAGAATCGCCAGAGCTCCTCGCTCACCAGGCCAGGCAGCTCAAGGCTTCTTGATCTCATCTCCATTTTACTTGACGGAGTTCAGACCACGAATGGCCACGACTCCGTCGACTGAACTTTGTTCGACCACCGGAAGTGCTTCGTTTGATGCCGCGCCGCGATTCAAAGACGCAGCGCCGGCGCTGCATCTCCCAAATCCAGTGCCACTCCGACCAAACCACTCCTACTTCAAGGGCCCTCCTTGAGGGTGTTTATATCAATAGCCCCACCAAAGAGGTTAAGGGCAAGAATTCTCCGTGAACCCCAAGCAGGAGGCCCTGGGCACGCTGGATGAAATATGCCACTCCGCCCCTAGGCCTTTCACTCGGACTGCATCGTCACGTGGTGCACTCACCGTGCCGTGCGCTTGGGGCAGCGGCACGTGATCTGCCCCGTCTGCCGTGACCAGCAGCCTCTCTTCCGGAGCGAGGCGCAGGACAAAGGAGAAGGAGGCTTTTGTTGGTTGTGGAGGAGCCACTTCTGTGCCCTCACAGGTGGCTTAGGCACGGCTTAGGCCTAGAGAGTTCCTTCAAGGTGGCGGCTGAGGCTCTCAGAGAGTTCCTGACAAGAATAGAAACCAATGAGGACTGGACTGGCCTATCACGCCCGATCGGTTGGGATGGTTGACCTGTGGTCAATGTAGGCCAATTGATGTGCATTGTTTTTTCGGCAGACCATCCCAGTTCGACCCCCTGGAAGGATGGAAATAGACCAAAACCCATCCTTGGGCCAGGGGCCTGTTACTGTTTGGGAACCGGCCCAATGGGTTGTGGTCCATTTTCCTTTGTAATTATAGGGGTCGGTGGGATGGTCTCTTTATTCTAATAGATGCCGACCTCGACGTCAGGTTTCTGGAATCAAGAAACCACCTGAGATGGAGCATAGAATGGAGGGGCTGTCGCTATCATCCAGTCCAGTTGAGTTTTTTTCGTCAGGCTGTGCTATATGGCTGTAGGCAGTGATGGGAAATCCGCAAACATACGGTAAATGATAAAGTATTCAGCACCGAGTTCAACATGTCGTTGATGCACATGCACCAGCTTGGAAACATACATATACCGCATATACCTAGAACCTGAATGACCTCTATTTTGGATCACCAATCACCAATAAGGTCTTTTCCTATCAAAACAGAGGTCAAGCTGGGCTCTAGGTAAAAACTCTTGAGAAGGCTTTCCCTCAGGATGTGGTCCAACATGGCCTGGCTGGGATGGTCGATGTTTGTGATGACTCCTCCATTGGTCGACTCACATGGAAGTGGACAAAGCGGCCCCCTTGGAAGTGCTTTCCTCTACCAGGGGTTTCCACTTCTTACAGAGTCAGAGCATTTCTTTAGATCCTAAAGTGCTAGCACTAGTGCTAGCTTTGGGGGAGAGGCAAATCCATTAAGGCCCTATTAAGTGGTCGTTTTGTGTCGTGCTTCGGGCTTTTTTTTGTTTGCATCGTCCCAGGGCTCCCAGGGCTCCCATTCTTCTATGGCTGTCTTCTCCTCCGCAGGGAAGGAATCCACCGCAAGTCATTGGCAATGTGGAAGGCACGGGGAGCGCTCTGATGGTTATGTCAAAGGGATCCACCGCACGTGGTGCCTCAAAAAGCCATCCATTGCCTCTAAAAACGGAGCTGCCTCCAAGCATCTTTGCTTGCCCCAAGTAATTCTTGGAATACTGAAGGACATTGAAGAACTATTTGGTTGGTGGAGTTCACTTCCCTGACGTTGGCGAGTTGGTATGGATGCAACGTTGGCAGAGTGGTGAGGGATGACTTGATGATACTTGATGTTGGTCAGACATTGCAAGGTCATTTCGGTTGCAACCAGATTTATCCTGCAAGCATCAGTGATCACTTTGGGAAAGATTGGGTCATGATCGACTAGTGACTAGTGGCGCATGGCCTGGTGCACATTCTAACCTCTAACCCATTTGCACTTTTTTGGCACGATTGCCAGCCTAGAGACTAGATCGGATGGCCCAACGGCTATGGTGTGCGGGTGTGGGAATGCACGTTGCAGTGACAAAGGGGATGTGGAAGGGAATCGACAATGGAAGATGATGATGTACCGTAAAGTTCCCCAAACAAGTGTGGAGCATCCAAGGAGGTGAAGGAGGCGGCATTCCTGTTGTGAGTCAACTGCAGTCAGTAAAATCTTGCTACCAGAGACTCCGTAAGGTCTTTTCTATTTATTTCATTCTTGGGATGTATGCCAGGACGTGAGCTTTGTAGGTTGTTGTATCCTCCGCAGCTGTTTGCTTTTGAATTGAAGATCTGTTTTCCTCATAAAATGGCCTCGATATGGGGTGCGTGAATCAATGTTTCTGCAAGAAGAGATAAGCCACAAGCATAAGAGGGTCTTAAAAAGGGGGACGAAAGTCCTTCCAGATCGGAGCAATCATCTTTTGTGTTCATCTGTGCTGGCAACACATTCTGGCAACAAGGTACACAACGTGGATAGTGGATTAAAGCATCGTATCAAGCAAGCCTCTCTTTTTGATATAATGAAAAATGCTACCCCAAAGGCACTATATAGACTAGTAAGAATTATATGTTGGTAGATTGCCAACTTAGCCAGGGACAGAGGAATTACTGTACTATCAGGCCTGTAAGTCTGGCGTAAAACCCTACGTTCTTAGAATTCCAAGGCCATACCGGTCCGAACCTTTGTTTCAACAGCATATTTTGGTTGCCTGCTAGACAGACCTACCTACTTAGTATACAGTGTCTGCATGTTTAAGACCCATAGTATACCGTTGGTCCGGTGGTAACATGGTCTTTGGTCTTTCGAGGCAGCCTCACCACCACCATCATCGATCCACCTCTACTATACTTGGTGGGTTCAGTCAACTTCACTGGGTGGGGATTCCTGATACTCTTATGTTCAACCTTCACATTAAATTTTCCCGCTGACGCTGACTCATATGTGTTGTTCGTGAGTTGAAACCATTCAGTCCACTGCAACATTTACACCCCTTGAAGTTATCATGGAGGTGGAGTTGTTGGCCACCTGTTTGGGTATTCAGACTGCTTGTCCAAGCGGCCATGCCATCCAGGTATTTGACTTGTACCGAAAAACGGAGCTGCGCACATCGGAGACAGCGTGGACAGCTCCGTCGATCGCTCGCAGGCGGAGAGGCCAATCCCGAGAACGTGTAGCGCGAACGCCACGGCATCAGGAGCTTCGAGAGAAATCACTGGAGTCGACTCGGATCTCCAGTCTTAGACTCCCGAAAAGGCCCAAGGAGGAACTCTTAGACTCCCGGGTGTCTACCCCATACTTAATGAGTTTGGTGTGTTTTCGGCCTTTCTCACCGAACACAGCTTTCACTCGACATGACCACTCCGCAGGCGCGACGGTGCAGGTGTCACTCTCCGCGACCGGAACGCGGATCGCACCTGGTGGGGAGGACGATCTCGGATCGCCCCCTTTGGGATCGGCAAAGGTTTGAAGCACCGCACGTCCGAAATTCCGCGGTTTTCGGGTGGATTTCAGCATGCGATGGAGCTGAAACTGCGATTCGTTTGGAGCTGAAACTGCGATTCTCTTGAAAAAAGTCTTCAACTTACAGCTGCAAAACTCTCCATGTCCATTCCATGGTGTGGGAGGAAATGGGAGGGTTCATGCTGCACTCTTCCAACACTTGCATTCTTTTTCCTGGGTCAGGAGATGATCTGCTCCAGATGCCAGTGATTCGTGTCCCGCATTTTTCCCGGCGACGCGGGGGCCGACACCCGTGGCGGAGCCCCCCATCTTCTGCCGGACCCGCCGGTGACGTTAGGCGCGGCGGCCAAACGTTCATCGGGTTCAGCACAGCGCACCGTTAGGCCTGTTGAGAGGATTGGAGGTGAGCGGAAGCTCAACATTAAGAGCAACAAGACTATTGAATACAGAACTCCGAAGCAGGTAGTGATTAGACCCAACAACCTTGTTTTTGAGCAAGGTCGAAAATGTGTCCAAGTCCTCAGCGCTTCACTTGTAACGCTGGAATGTTCCATCCATGTCAATGTCCGAAGACAACGCATGAAGCACATAGGACATCATAGGACATCAGATAAAAGGTTGATGAAGATCACTTTGAGCCTAAGTTGTTTTTCAATGTTTTTGCATGGCACGGCCTAGGTCGGTTGCACATCACTGTCGCAAAAACGTGTATGCGGGTATACGTGTATCATGAAAATGTGCACTTTTAAAATCAGAAGTCAAACCGCTCGATGTTGCAAGGGTCCATGCTCCGCTCATCGCTCGATCACTTGCGAGTAATTATTTCCGTTGGCCGAGTCCGTCTTCAGCGGAGTTCCTTCAAAAAAGATCCTCAGGATATATCATTTAATATATCATATATTATATAGTTATATATATATATATATCAGGATCCTCGATTAGACCAGCAAAAGCACAAAGAACGAAGCGGCCCGAACCGCCAAGCTCGGCCTTGCCAGCGGAGCCAGCGATTTGCACCAGCGCACGTCTGGTTGCAGGTCTAGGGGCAGATCTAATTGGACTCGGACCGGGTACAGTGCTTCAACATGGAACTTGCACTGGGTGGATCAGCAGCGGATTGGCCAACATGTTGCAAGGGTTCTGGAGCTCCAAAATACTGGATACTCACTGACCTGAGGGAAGTAGTTCATGAGGATTTAGCTTCACAGTACCCGTACCCAAGAAGCAGCCGCAGATGCTAAAGGCATTGCAGATGCTGCTTTTGCCCGGTGCGTCTCGCCTCAGGGGCGTGCGTCGAACACCGTCACGCCGCCAGCGGCGTGACCGTCGTGCGTCTCGCAACAAAAGCCGTGGCTCGGGCACACCGTTGAGATACACGAATTGACAGTTACTGTATGTATATATATATTACATATATTGTGTTATATTATCTTATTATATGCTTATATGTATTAATGATTATATATTGACAAATAAATTGACAAACATATATATATAATATATAGTTCCTGAAGATGCACCAAGAGCTGTGCTATTTGCCATAGTTTGTGGGGTGCTGTCGGAGCTTTGCGGATCCCCAAAGACCTGTCTCCTCCGAGGAGACTGCGCACATGTGCTGCAGATAGATGACGTCACAACGGTTCGCAGTTTCCCATTTGTTTCACGTGTTTCTCTCCACCCCTTGGTCAGGCTCCATGTTTAATCATGTCGAATCACACCCTTTCTCGTGGTGACATCCTTTGGGGGGTCAAAAAGAACCACACCAATCGTTTGCAGTTGGTACTGGAAGTCCTGCCTCATCGCAGACGCGCTGTTCCCTTGCTTCACTGATTTTTCGAACCTCTTTGCGCCACTGGTGCAGCTAGAGGAAAATCGTATTCCAGTTTGGTCCATGCCATCAGGTTTCATGTAGGTCACTTCCCGGGTGAAGGAAGATGGGCGAGTTCAAGTCCCTCCTCGAGGATGCTGAGAAGCTCATCAGCTACGATGCTGACGACCAAGAGGCGCGCTGTCTTCTATATGGTTGTGTGACGTTGTGTGTGCCAGCGGCCTTCCCCCTAAAACAACGAAACTTTGCAGACCTAAAAAGGACTGAATGCATACAGTGGTTTCAGAGTAGATGGCACTGGCACCCCTACAGGTCCATATGTTCACCGCCTCTTGGTGATTGTGCCATCTACTCTGATGGCCCACTGTTATATGTTTCAGAATCCCTGCATGAAGAAAACGATACTTTAAGGATGATCCTTGCCCCAGTTCCTTTTCCAACCGACCTCAGGGCTTGTCAAAATGGACGCAGTCCTCGTCGGGTGCTTCAACCCCCAGTGCCTCGTGTGAAACGCGAATGGGCGCGCGGTGTTCGGCGCAGGCGCACGAGTGGAAGCGCCTGGCGCAGCAGGAGTTGAGCGCCTCAGTCGAACGAAGCGCAAACGGGCGAACGGTATATCACAGTATGGAATGAAGACTCTTGATATCCCCCAGTGCATTTCCACTACAGAATGGGAGTGCTCGAGCCCCTATATAAATCAGTTTTTTATATAAAAATCGTGTCCCATGATGACCTCGTGTGCTTGCATGTTGTAGTGATTTAAGTGTTTCGCTCAGAGACATTGAACAAATGTCACCAGCCACCATCATTTTGTAGTGACAATTTTTGGCATGAACATGATGACATCATTTGCTTGGGCGGACATTTTATAGTGGAGCCTTGTTTGGATCCAAGTCATACCAAATCCATTTTGTAGTGGAAGCCATTTCAAGTGTGTTGCAAAGAGCAAGGTTGCACGCTGTCATTTTGTAGAGGTGCCTTTTTGAACGATAGTAATTTTGTAGTGGAAGCACTTTTTGGTGAACAATGGCTGCATCCGGCAAAGATCCTTTTGGATCAGCTGACCCTATATTTTCACGATCCAAGACGAGTGCACTACAAAATGTTTTTCAGTGCTTTGTATGTTTTATTTGTTGAGAGGTTGAGGGTTGGGCCAGGCATTCTCTAGAGCAATTTCAGCTTGACTTGAAACAGACTCCCCATTTCTATCATCACTAGAGATATCTTCATTTTATAGATACCTTTTTGTTCCAGGTCCTAGCATTTTGTAACACCAAACTCCGCGTCCCCACTTTTATAGCTATAGAATGGGGTGTCCAAGGTCACCCCGTTATGTACAGGGGGATCTCTTGATTTTAGAACCCCCCCTAAGACATGTATGGAGAGATTCCAAAATCTGAATTTGTTCTGTTTAATCAAGAGTCTACATGATGTACAGGTCAAGTTGCCCTGGAATCCATTCCTTGTGAGTTCCGTTTGTAAGGCAAACAGACAAGAACTGCAAGGTCTCTCATTTTATCTTGATAGAGTCTGATAGAGCCAGTTCCTGATATGCCAACCAGTGCAAGGCCAAGAATGCTCTCCTCACCATAACCACCGGAGGGTGTGAGCAAAATGGGCGTCACACTTTGAAACGGTCGAACTAGCACCTTATAAAGCCAGCAAGACCTGGCGTGTAGTACTGGGGCGTCGTTCAAGAAACCCGCCGGCGACACTCCCAGCCAAAGTGCCAATAGCTCAGGCAAAGGCAGAAGACGCTGAGCAGTGCTGATCAAGGCTTGTGATAGATTTGGCCTGTTAGTTTTGGCCGTTTTGCCGTACTCTGAAGATTTCAGAGTCCAGCCTTACTGATGCGCAAAAGTCCGATCTTGATGAGGCAACAATTGCCGAAACAAGGGCACCTTGGTCATGGGACCATGGTGAAGATTTTAAGGGTTCCCAAATCAGGGACCTAGTGCTTACCTTATGAAAACTTCACCTTAAAAGCAAATCCTAGAAGGGTCTCCTTCCAAAAGCGGTCGTGCAATCATTTCAACATATTTCAACCATTTCTGGACTGCAAACTGCAGTCCCATCAATGATTCCATGCTTGTTGGAGCAGCCATGCTTAGCCTTTCCCCACATATGGCACTCAGAGATTTGGGAACTCAGCTCGTCCACACTGATTCCTCGCCCCTGCGTGCGAAAAGAGAGCTGGGTCGCCAGGTCATGTCGAGAGGGGGCAAACTTTTCAGCAGGATTAGAAGTTTGTGGTTGATGGATGCCGTGGTTTTGCTGGTTCTGCTCTGCCAGTGTGACATGGGATTCCACCAATAAGAGAGGTGGCAAGGAAATCATTTGGGCAAAGTTGGTTTCAACGTCGGTCTTTGCACTGGACAACTTCACTGAGCAAACTGCAGTTCCAGCTAGATGCAGTGGTTTGGGGACATCATCCATCGTAGAATCGGCACAAAACACTGGCCAGTAGAATTGTTGCAATGAATAAGCAAGGTTGTTTTTCAGATTCGTGTTCTGTGGTGATTTCCAACAAGCATATGGTCGTTTGGAGCATCCGATGATCCCCGCTAAGGGTTTTTGCATGGTTCTTACCTACATGACCACACGAATTACCCACTTTGGGTTCATCGTTCATAGCATATCATGGTCTTTCAGCGCGAGTCACCAGGAGAGTAAGACGGGACGGGTCAATCAGCTGGAAATCTGAGAAGAGATGGAAAGAGAGTCAGGGCAGTTCTTGCAGGGTTCAACTCACCCGCAGATGCCAGTCAGTTGCACCTAAGTTTGGCATGCCTGCCAAAAAAAGACAGTGTTTATGGTATAAATGATCTTGTTTGGGGTTCACCTGCCAGTCAGCTTTGGACTCATCTTTGTCCCTCATCGCACGCTTCGTATCATCCGCAGCCGTGGCGGTTGGCTCCGTCCCGCCGTTCGGCGTGGAGCCGGTGATGGTTGAGGCACAGATGACGGTGAAGCGATGGGCGGAACGCGGCGCGCGCGGCGTGATGAGATCTTGATGTCCCGAAGATCTTGATGTCCTTTGACAGAGAGCCGTTCATTACAAGTCTCCTCACTGTATCGCTGAGGCATCCATCAACGGTGTGACTTTTCCCCACTCACATCCATCCGGGAAAGCATCCAAAAGAAATCATTGATATGCCCTGCATCGCTCTACGGTCTCTTCAGGTTTTGGCATGTTTTAGCGTATATGTTGGGAAAACGTGTTTTTAAGGGTACCTCACGAGGTTTTCAAGAACCAACTTCAATGTTGCCTGACTCCCGAAACAAGGCTCCATATGTGGGTGGGAGTAGTTCCACCACTTGCATGTGGCAGAGGATCGGTGTTTTCCGGTACCTTCCATCTCACATCTGAGATTTTTCAGCATTATCCTTCCTGGGACAGTTGTAGTTGTCCTTAGAAGGTATAGTATATAGTTGTCCGGTTCCATCTGAGTCAATGGGAATCTTCCACCCTCCGCTGGCACAGGAGGCCTTGGCAGCTGCAGATCGACAGCAGGCGCGGACAACCGACGTCCTTCTACGTCCACGCCGGTCGCCGACGTCGCCAAACGTCGTTCCCCGAGGGCATCAAGGCCATTGACTTTACACCCTGGAAGACGATCCCATGGACTCTGAAAACCACTGGTTGGTAGAGGAAAACACTCTTCCAGGGAGTCATTGGACCCGGGTCTATGTTAGTTTTCGGGAGTGTACATTGCAATCTACCAGGATCATCCTGTTTGGGTGTCCTGGCTAGACTACCCTGCAACTAGGGCATGGGGCACCCAGACAGGAAGTGCTAGGTACGTGTTGGTACACACACACACATGTTCTGATTCTTTTTGGTACATGTCTCCAATGAATACCCTACACTACTTGTGGACACCCCTTTGAAGGTCTAGGTGCACGCACGCATTTGCTGATTCTCTTTGGTATATTTGCAAGTCTCCCCCCATTGGGGAGTCCCCCAAAGACTCCGTTGTTTGCCCGAGGGTGCGGACATCGGTAGCAGGACGTGGTGAAAAAAGAGACACTGGATCTATGTGGATGGAATAGATGTTTAGGTCCAGTCCTAGCTAAATAGTATAAAAAAAGTATATTGAATGCCTATAAATATAATCCCGAGTACCTATTAAAGAACGGACCCCTATTAGAAAAAAGTCATGTCGGAAACCCCTAAATACGGTTTATATTTGTTTTTAAATTACCGCCCTTTCAAGCCGCTACTAAACTACCAACATTGCCGACTTTGGAGGAGTTTTTTTTTATTAGGTTCCAAAAACAACCGTAACTGCCCACCTCTGTCCGCCCTGTCTATCCACCATGACACGCCGCGCTTACACCAGCAGGCTTTCCTTCCCCCAATGGCACGGACTCACGCAAACGCACTTGCCACCGAGGTCATGCAACACCGCATGGCACAGCGACATCACCTTTCGAAAGCTTTAGCTGTTAGTCTACTGAAGAATCACTATTCTAATGAAGGTTTTGTAGGGGAAAAGGAAGACCCTTCGATCTGGAGCTTTTTGCATTTTTGATACGAGCTTAATAAAGGATTTTATAATTTTTATATATACTTTTTCTGATTTACTTTTTGGTTTTGAAGCTCTTCCCAGGTGACCTATTTTGGACCCCCCGATTTCAAGGACCCCCTAATAGAAAAAATGCGACCGAGGTTTCCTTATTAGGGGGGGGGGGGCCTCGTGGTGGACCGGATTAATCTGTAGGCTTGTAGTCCAATTGGTGTATAAGATACTTGACCCCTGACACCCCAATGTGGGCCCTTCACTGGAGGAATTGATGATGGAAACTCCACTTCAAAACCGTGCAAGAAGAACTCCTTTGCCGGAACAACAGATCAAACATCCTAATGAAGGGTCTAGTCATGCATGCCATGTGGTTTGGCCACTTGCCCAGTGGCACCAAGCTGGAACGCGGCCTCGGAACGCCACGTTCTCCACTGATTCACTGAGGCCTCTCTCCGAACTCAGGTCACGCTGCTGAAGCAGTCCGGGGAACCCAGAGGGTCATTCGGAAGGGAGATGAAGATTAATGTGTATATATATATTTCATCATTCATCGTGGCCCTGTGAAATGCATGTGTTGTGCTTTTTCTCCTTCAGATTTGCGATGATGAAAGCTGTTTTTGGCTACCCTGGCGGCTTGGGAGGTCGTTTTGGCCTTTTTTCGGATGTCGTTTTGGCCTAAACCGGGGAAACCATCTTTGGACCGGAGGACCGAGATGGAGCGAGGGGCGAGCATGTCTTGGATCGACCGGTCCACGTTTCCAGGTCTCATGTGGCTGCCCAGGAGGAGATCACTCGACTGCGGGGCTTGTTGGCACAGAGGACGGCAGCCACAGGGTCAGGTCGGGTGGCGATAGAGACGCGCACGTGATCCAGGAGAAGAGCCAGGAGAAGCCAGCGATGGGGCTGGGGTTTGGGGGTTTTGGGGTGCTTGAAGTCCACAAAGATGACCATCTTGGACTCAAGGACCGCGGATCCCTGTTCCCAGGTGTTTTCGCGGATGGATGGTGGGGAACTGGTCCTAAAATGGTAGTCGTTTTGGAGGGTTCGGCTATTGCGTGGAAAGGTGCAAGTTTGAGGAGTCCGAGGAGTTTTTTTTGTTTTTCGGGGCTTGCAGGTTTGTGTGCCGTTCTTTTGCACCAAAGATTGCCTGACGCAATGACCGAACCTCCTTCTAATACCCTCCCTCCAACAAGATTGCAAGTGAAACATAGCCCCTTGCAAGACGATTTTACTCTACTAACACGGTTTGCAACCGCTTCCATGGGTCCATGATGGTTTCAGGGAGGGTATATTCATGTATATTCTGCGTAATTAGCTGATTTTATACTTGTATAGTTTCATGACCTAATCTCAGTATGACAGTATTGATTCAGTATTGATAAGTGCCGTTTTCTGCGGTGGGGGAGTTGCCCATCTCAAGTCCTCGCGCCGGACCGCAGGAACGTGAGCGTGCCTCCCATTGCCCACTTCCCCAACCGCCGGCGGCCGGAGTCCTTCTATGTGGCTCGGCGGCTGGCGGGCCCGTGATTGGGCACAAGGGAAGTAGAAAAGACAAGAAGACTTATTTAAAAAAATACTGTACTCTAACAATACCGAGACACGACACATGGGACTGCCATCTATGCCTATCAGTTGACCCCAACTGATCGGCATAGGTGGCAGTCCCATGTGCCGTGTTTGGGTAATAGGATTCATCAATGAATCAGATGCAGCTGGAATGTGCAGCGGCTAGGGCTCGGTGGGTCACAAACCGAACGTCCATCACAACCGCGACGTGACAAAAAGGCTAACTTTGTTTGCAGGAAAACTGAGGGAGTCGGGTAATAGTGGATTGAGACTTGATGGCACAGACCCCACGTTCCGTGGTTGGACCATTGGTCGACATCTTGAGGTCAGGTGCCCATCTACTACCCCCCCCCCTTGACCCCCAAAACCGCCGTCGAAGCGTCAGCGCCGAGGTGGGCGATGCCGCGGATCCGGACTCGGACCGCAGTAGCGCCAGTAGCGCCGAGCTCGGCGTGTGGGGGCGGTGCACGGTGGAATGAACCGCGGGGTGGTCAATCGGGTCCCCCTTAGACCTCTAAGGACTATCACTCCACACACCTTGAAAGAGGACCCAGAATCAATCCAGCAGGCTTTTTTGGTGTATTGCCTTTACTTCTTGCTCAGGGCGATTATTAGACTCCCCTTGAAGGGGGGGCATTGGTAGATGGCCTCGTACATACCTCCTATATTGGCCTTTTTGGGATGGAGATATAGGTCATGTCATGTTCTGTTATGTTTTGCAGCCCAACGCCTGAGCTCTTCCGGACACGCTCCGCCGGGCGGCACCGGAGCGCCTGGGGCCCCGTCTCAGGTTGTCCCGGCGCGCCGGAGCCGCCGCTGGGATCGTCCTCACCACGGCGCTGTGCCGAACACGTCGCTGGGCTGCAGGGTCGATGCAGGTGGTGGTGGTGGTGGTGGTGGTGGGCGGATTTGGAGGTGGTGGTGGTGGTGGTGGTGGGCGGATTTGGAATGGAAAGGAAAATGGTTGAGGAACTCATTCTCATTCTAACAGATTCCTTTTATTTGAACTGGTGGGGAAGCTGCATGATTCAGGCAAACTTGGATGCCTTTGTTTTTGGTCTTGGGCATTTTCGGAGACCTGTCAGTCTGGTTCGACCAACGCCACCTGCATCGAGTGGTGACTGAGGTCCCAACTGCTGACACCATAGGCGAGGGGGTGGTCGGAAGTTGCGCTGGGATGTTCCAATACCCATACACTCCATGTATGGAATACATGCCTACATTGACCCCCCAAACCACCCCAATGTAGGCATATATGGCATACGTGGAGTGTCTGGGATAGGTATAGTATATATATTATATGTTGCAGTGGATTGAGAGGACCAATGGCGCAATCCCCAAGTTCGGTGGTGAACATATGGACCCCCATCTAAAAGACATGTAGGGGTGCCAGTGCCATCTACTCATCTACGAAACCACTGTATATCACCAGATACTTGTATAGAAGGGCCTTGCTTGGTCAGTCTCCTAATGCCTGACCTCAAGAGAAAGCAGTTTCGTGCGTTGCGATGGAAAGGGATGGAACCTCGTCCCTCCACCTCCTTCGACCTTTGCGTCCCTCGTTGTATCAACGATCTGCCTGGACCCCCTGGCAGCCCCTCAGAGGTGATGAAGGGCCGTTTGTTGACCACCAGGTCTTGGTGTATCTTTTAATCTAGTATATATACACTAGCAATTCAGCAATTCCATGTCGGGGTGTTATTTTTTACACCCATCCAGCGAGTGGATGTGCTGGGCAGCCCTACCCTCCTGCGTTCGGCACACCTACAAGGAACTGTTGCCCTTGTCCGGCCCTTGTCCAGTCCGACCCACGTAGTGGTCCCACGTATCTCACGACAGGTCCTGTGTTTTGTTGTATGATCATGCCTTCAGTAGAATGAGGCCAGGCATTCCTGACCTGTAGGATTCGTATTTGTTCCTTTCCAGTGTTTGTTTGGGGTCTTGGCAGAGTCCTGGTTGGACCTAAGCTGTTCGGTTGGACCTAAGCTCGAGGCTTGCGACAATCACGTGAAAAGGGGCGCAGAAAGGAGAAGAGAGGCGCCCATGAATTCAAGCATTTGCATTAATTTCCTGTATTATTGTGATGTAATATTTATATACTGTCTTTCAGTGAAAAGACAGAGTCCGGTTTTGGATAGGCAGCACCTCCCAGAAAACTTGTATAGTCTAGCAATTAATGTCTAGTATAATAAGGGAGGTGAATATCCCGCACCGTCTATACCGCGGAAAGGACAAAAGGTGATGCCCCGAAGACCAGAAGGAGATTCCTCAGGTTTCAATCGCAAACCTCCACGAAGCCCTTCGTGGAACGCACCAGCAGACAGGTGATTCTGATTGGGTCTCCTTCGACATGGCAGGGTCCCCCACCGCTTCTTCGGGGCCGGCCGGGGTGGGCGATGAACCGAACATCATCAGCAGACAGAGGGGCAAAAAGCGAATGAAGAGAGATTTGGCATCGAAAGGGCTTTGCATTTGCGGTGTTGGAATTTTCACGGCTTCGTGGCTTGATGTGTTTGTTTCACTTCATCTACATCTAAGGATCCATAACTTGGTTTGCTTAGTCATTCCATGTTAGTCCCAAGGGGCACTCTCCGGCATTCAAGTCTCCCACCCCAAAAAATAGAAAACACCCGAAGTTGCCTCTGGAACTTGCACCATAGAGTTAGCCTTGCCTTGCCTTATTCCTCTCCCCGTCAGATGCTTCAACCTCGCCTCCAGACACCTCTCAGGTCGCCACTTTAGTGGCCGGTCCTTCTGTCGACCGCATCGGAGTGGGCTTCCTGGCGTTGCCACCGGTGCCGCTGGTGGTGAAGCGCGTGAGGGATGCCCCAGGACGGTTTCAGCGCGAAGCGGCAGCGGTTTGGACGGGGCTTGGATCCGGTATGCTCCAAAGATCTCGGATTGCATGCTCCAAATAAAGCAAACACACACACATATATATATATATATTAATATTTTTATATATAACTATATATACCTAGGTCCTCCTGATGTGCGAAAAGATAGTCCGCTTTT